>JADRCH010000115.1:3612472-3646840 GCA_019843965.1 Rhynchomys soricoides | reverse complement strand
ACACACACACACACACACACACACACACACACACACACACACAGACACAGACACAATACAATATATCCTTTTTAAAGCAACATTGCTGGGTATCCGTCACAAGAGCTCTTGTTTGAATCCATATTTGGAAACAAACAAACAAAAAAAGCCTGAATTTTCTTGTATTTTAATTGCTAAATTGGGGTTCTTAGCCTATTTCAGGATGGGTGTGTTTCCTTCAATCGGGATATACAACCTGGAGTCACTGTTTATGTTTCTGAGTTATAGGATGTATTTCACTGGTTCACATACAAATGTCACTACTCTTGGTAATTTAGTTTATCTTCTCAAAAAAGCTCTTGCCTGCACTTTGACCTTCAAGTTCATTAACATTCACATAGATGTGTTACATTGATTTATGATTCTTCCTATCTCACAAACATTGAATCTTTAGTCAGGGTCTGTCTGACTCAGCCAGATTAACAGGGAATTTTCTGGACAATCAAAAGCAGTCATCCTAAAACATACCAACTAAATGAGACACAAGTACTCGGAGAGCCCCCTCTACAGGGGAAATATTTCGGTTAAATTTCCATCTTTAAAACACAGTATAATTGAACTGGGATGGTAAGTGTTGGGTGAATTTGGCTATCCATTAGAAGTTAGCCATTTTTGTTCATTAATGTAAGGAAACATGATTAGGAGAAAAACCTATTTTCTAGAAGTGCGAAGAATGTCTATTTCTTTTAGGAATCACTTGCTTATTTTCAGATCACTTTTACCAGGTATCCCCTGGAAATCAAGTAAGGACACATCATTCAGACATACACTAAAAGAAATAACTAGGTCAGCATTTGGCATTCCTGTGAATGGCAGAGCTAGGGTTTACTTGGTGGTTTCTACCCTATGCTGAGTTTAAACTTTTATAATGTCACGGGCATGTATTTGATTCTATCTCTACATAAGTGGAATGTATTTTCTTGTCCTTGGCTTCTACTTTGAATCATTTGCTAAGTGAGCATATGAACAGCAAGGCTTCTGCCTAGATTAAAGCTATGTAGTTAGGTGTAGGACTGCATTTCCCAACTGCTGTTCCTCTGTCTGTCCAGTGTCTTCAGGTGAATGAACAGAGATTGCTGCTTCATCTCTGTTCTTTCTACCCCTTCCAGATCCTGGTTTCCTTATATACAGTTACTTTCTTAGTTTGGGTTTTCACTGCTGTGAAGAGACATTATGATCAAGGCAACTCTTATAAAGGCAAACATTTAATTGAAGCTGGCTTGCAGTTTCAGAGGGTTAGTCCATTACCATTATGGCAGGAAGCATGACAGTGTGCTAGAGGAGCTGAGGGTTCTACATCTAGATCCAGAGGCAGCCAGGAGAAGACTCTCTTCTGCACTGGAGGAGCCTGAGCATAGGAGACCTCAAAGTCCACCTACACAGTGACACACTTCCTCCAAGCAGGCCACACCTCCTAATAGTGCCACTCTCTATGGGCAAGCATTGATGCACATGAATCTGGGCGTGGGGCAAACCTATCCCGATCATCACAGTTACCATAATTTCTTTGTTATAACACTCTCAAATCCATGTGTATACAGCACTCCAGTGCTTCTTACAGGCAATTTCATGAGCCACTAATAGCTCATGAAACACTAATAAATTGCTTTGTAAAATTTTCAAAAACTGTTAGTAAATCACTCTTGCATATGTTGGAGAGTTGATTGAGGTTGAACACCCCAAGAAGTAATAGGCAGCTTTACCAAAAATATTTGACATAAGAATTGCTCTGTTTTAGTTATATAGAAGGTCTAGGGTTCAGAGTTCACAGTTTTGGGAAAATGCTAATAGCATCTTATCCAGTTGCTAGTTTGACAGTTCTTGGGACTCTGGGGAACAGCTATGCTGCCCCGTATTGTAACACATCCTACACACCATGGATTCACCAGACATTAGAGTAAATTAAATGGCAGATTTGATCCCTTTGTGACGTCCTTCTCTATAGTCTTTAAAAACAAATAAATACATTTAGAAAGAAAATATTTTATGTTAGCTCAGCAAATATAGTAGAATAAGATATGAATTAATATTAAATAATGTTAATGTTTATACAAAACAATCTTAGAATGACTTAATGTTCCAAGGAATGGAATGTAAAGTCAGACAGAATTGAATTTGACCTTTTTGATCTACCATTTAAGAGGTATGTGCTTTATCTAAGTCAGAGGTGGTGGTGGGTCATCTTGAAGTGGAAATGATGCTTTCAGCTTTGTTGATTTTTTGAGAGGGATAAGGATAGACAGATTATAGCTCAATGGATAGCTGGATAGAATGCCCATATGCTTGCTGAAGACTTACAAAATGTAGTTGAGGTAAGCCAAACTCTTGTCTAGTTTTACTATATAGTAATGTAATTTTTTATTGGATATTTTATTTATTTGCATTTCAAATGTTACCCCCTTTCCCAGTTTCCCCTCTGGAAACCCCCTATCCTATCTCCCCTCCCCCTGCTTCTATGAGGGTGTGCCTCTACCCACCCACCCACTCCTTCCTCCCCGTCCTGGCATCCCCCCCACCCCCCGCACTGGCGCATTGAGCCTTCACAGGACCAAGGGCCTCTCCTCCCATTGATGGCCAATAAAGCCATCCTCTGCTACATACACAGCTGGAGCCATGGGTCCCTCCATGTATACTCTTTGGTTGGTGGTTTAGTCCCTGGGAGCTCTGGGGGGTCTGGTTGGTTGATATTATTGTTCTTCATATGGGGTTGCAAACCCCTTCAGTAGTGTAATTTTTTTCTATCTTTGCTTTACATTTTTTTTTCTTTTTCTGTAGAGATTCTGAATTAGGACTGACTGTGACTTACCCACCTTTTAAGGACTCACTCTTAGAGCCTTTACTGGTTTACATGCTCCAAGTTCTGTATGTATTGGCTGCTGGTTATTCACACACACACACCCTTCTTTCAGAATAGCAGCTCCAGGCTGCAAGAAGCAGCTTGAGACCTCTGAATGTCCTATTCTCTTCACTGACCTAGAGACACATAGACAGTACAAGGCCCATTGGGTGCTGGAACAGTTTCCATGTGAATATTTATCCTTAAAAGCTCCGTCCATGCAGACATTAGACTTCTTGTGACTCCAGTTTTCCTTGCTGCCCTGGGCACTTGCCCCACCCACTTTCCTGCACTGCTTGTTGAATACCTGGATACCCTTGCAGATTTTCTCCAAGGCCCGAGTTTTCATTTCAGGAAACCTTCACTCAGTCAGAGCCTGAAGTTTCACCTGCTTTTCTCCAACTGATTATCCTCACAGTTTCCATTAGAAATAAGTCATTATTTAGTAATTGACTATGCCACAGACCTTATGCCAGCGTTTAGCACTTTAGTGTCTCCTCTGAGAAACATACTGTTTTCAGCTCATGAGAGACTCCAATTCTGCATTTACTGGCTGTACAGATCCTCGATTCTCTTTTCCTGCTTCTTAAAAACTCTCAGCATATCAAATATTCAAATTCAAATTTCCATATCACTGGGAAACAGTGTTTCTGCACTGGGACTAGATGTTGATCATACATCCCAGTTTCTGCATGACTAATATGATGCACTTTGCTGAGGGCTGGTTCAAAGGAGCTTTCCCCACTGGATGAGATGCCAAGTGACTCTCCAGTCTGGTCATCTCTGAAGATAGCATACTTTAAAAATGGTTCCCGTAGAACAGTATTCCAACAGTGAAAGGGATAATGTGACATCTGTCACTGCCAAAGTGTGGCCTCCAACTGCCAACTCACAGACTGAAATAAAAAACCCACAAATTTATCTACTCAGTTAACAATCCATTATTGGACAGTTGGCAGGTATAAAATATAGTTTTGGGTTTTAATATCAATAGTTTTAGTCCTAATTGGGGAGATAATTTAGATGTAAGCATATTTAGTTTTCTTTCGAGTCTAATATTTCCAGAAGCTACCGAGGGACTATGTCAGGGAGTGAGTAGCAAGGAGAGCCAGATGTCTTCACGTCTTAGGAAGTCTCTAGTAAGCCAAGAGTCCAACACATCAGTCTCTTTTGTGTCATTTTCAATCTGCCTTTGTTTGACCCCAGTGGTTGGAACTGTCTCTTGGGGAGCTGGAGTCAGTTTTCTGGTCTGGCAATACTCTGGTATTTTCCAGCATTCTAGCCAGCATATAGCAGCTGAAGGACCACTGCCAAGGCTGGGTGTCTAGGGCCTAGACTGAGACTCCTTCCCTCAGGACTTCCTTCTCAATGCCCATGTGTTGTGGTATTAAGATGCTCCGTCAGATAGAACTTTCCAGTGCTCATCAAAACACCAAAACAAACAAACAACAACAACAACAATAAAACAAGCTTCCTATGGGATAAAGATAGTAATTATTATAACATTCCCATTGGGAGAAGTGAAATGTTTCATTCATGCTTGCTGTGGTAATATCTCCCCAAAGAGAAGTCTATATTGCCCATGATACTATAAATGAATGGAAGTATTGAATGAATAAATTCTTAAGTTTAAGAAATACAGTACATGCCTGTGATCCCAGCACTCAAAAGGCTGAAATGGGGAAATAAGGGTTCAAGGCTAACAGCCTGGGATATATATATAGATAGATAGATAGATAGAGAGAGAGAGAGAGAGAGAGAGAGAGAGAGAGAACATTACCACCAACGTATTTCATGCATACCCAGTGACAGCAAACTGTAAATTGTTAGATCTTGGGCAGGGCATGGTGGTTCATGCCTTTAAACCCATCATTCAAAGGAGGGAAGGCAGGTGGTTCTCTGAATTTGAGGCTAGCCTGGTCTACAAACCAAGTTCCACAGAAGCCAGGACTACACGGTGTTCAAAGGGAATGAAAGGAAGAAAGGAAGGAATAGAAAAAAAAAAAAGAACGAAAGAATGAAAGAATGAAAGAAGAAATGAAGGAAGGAAGGAAGGAAGGAAGGAAAGGAGATGAGTATAAACATTTCTTAAGCAATGGAACTTAGGTATCTTGAAGGAATTGTCTTAATTTACAGATATAGTAAGACAAGTCTGAACATCTGACCATAGCTTTTAGGTCCACGGCTTCCTGTATTGTATCCACATTACCTATATGGTGATCTTACTATGACTCACCAAATTCTTTGTGCCTCTATCATGCCTGTGGGTCTTCAAGTCTGTATACCACTAAGAGTATGCTTACCTTTTCTTCCTCTTAACTGCATATATATTGGTTCATTGGAACAAGAGCACATTGTCAATTTCCTTTTTTAAATGTTCTACGCTGGACAAGATACAAACTTAATGGTTGTTGAGTGAATATCATAAATTAGTGTATTGCTGGAGGTCTGAACTGAGTTTATATCACAAAATTGTGGGAAAGGGCTGGGCAGTAGACTACAGTGTGACATGAATCACTTTTAGACACAAGAACCTGAAGCCTTACACTTACCAGGCTATTACTGTGACCTAGTCTTTCTGTTTCTAATGTATTTATTCCAATTAGCTGATAAGCTCCCGAAAGGTCAAGTTCAGAGTATAATGAGATTGTTTGTTGAAGAAAGTAGGAAAGTTCATGGCAGGTTCTTAGTGAAGGCCTTTTCTTGATGATGATTATCATTCCTGGGTATCTACTTGCAAGATAAGGTATTTCACTGACAGAACAGTCAATGGTGTGAGAAAAGCAGAGGGTGTGTGCTTCATGTTTGTCTCCAGCAACTCAGAGCTACGACAGTGGCTTGCAGGCAGGGATTAGCCCGAGAACAGTCCTTTGTGAACATGCAGAGGGGTCAATAAGTACATGATTATAAATTAGCTTGGCGAGCTACTGTGGTCATTAGCTGGGTCGAGTGTTCCTATTTCATATAATTGTTTGCTGTACCTGAATTAATTTGAGTGTTTAAATCCCGCATATTAATTCTGTGCTGCAGGATGTAAAGCTTTGGACTAATCCCTTTAATACTCTTTATTATAAACACCTTAATCAAGCAACAGCTTTATAATTAGTTCTACTTACAGGCTGGATATAATTTACTAGTTTTACAGCTCATAAGTTACCGCAACTTTTAAATCATAGTAATTATGCCTTGGAAGGCAAGCACAAATAGACTTCCTGGTTTATTCCAAGAATAAAACCAAGACAGTCAAAATCAAGAGATTAATAAAATCCAGTCTATGGATACACTTTCTATTTTTATGGAAGCTCAGGATCTTATACCCTTAGAATTTAATCACCAGATAAAGGTAGGCTGTCGAGCTAAGCAGGTGATTTTTTTTTTCCTTTAAAATGATGTACAGTTCTCTACATATTACATATTTCTTTGGTTGGCTGTGAAAACTGCTGACGTGATTTAATTTTATCGCAGTGGTGAGCGTTTTGACACTATCCCTCTCGTGTACTTAACCTAGTCAGTAAATAATGGTTTAGCTACTCAAGATGTGCTGATCCATTTTGCTTTTTATCTATTTTTTCCCTGAGGATTTTAGAGTGTAAATCATCTCTGGCATTCGGAACATTTGTATGGTCAGGCTGTATGTATTAGAGAGTGGCACTTTAAATTAAATCTTAAATAGGCAGTTAAATTAAATTTATTAAAAGAGTTGTATGCATTAATTAAAATGAAATTAATTATTTAAAAAACACTTATTTCAGGTTGGGGAATATTATAAAAGATAAGACTTGCCTAAATTGCCACCAAACTTTGATGAATATGAATTATTATTGGTTATCTACTATAAATATATATTTACTACTCTCATACAGAGTATAAGAATACAGAGTACTCTCTCATACAGGGTTTATAAGAATATTTAGTTCAGGTTCCAGTGCAAGTTCAGTGCATAGGTAATTTTTCTGAGAAAACTTCAGTTAGAAAAAGGCCAAATCATCTGGATTTCAATCACACAATGTGTAAGTATGTGAAGTAATACATGTCTATGGATATAATTTTATAAAATACTCTATATGAACTTGTGTGTCTATATGTAAATACAAATGACCATATTTGGTCATACTGAAACAGAGACAACTGTTAGACATGTACTTTGTCCACTCTCACAAAGGTATTGATTGCCTTGAGGCTGACTCATTACAGTGAGTCAGCGCTGATAACTGGTTCATAGGTTGGGTTAGAGGCTGTTTACAATCATACATCTGCTGAGGATGCTACAAAGTTTCATTCACAGAATACGTGAGACACAGGAGGACAAATTCTTCAGGACAGGGAATGGACTCTCCGGAGTCCTTTTCTAAATTTTAGTTTGTTTTAAACTTATTCACTTTACATCCTGCTCACTGCCCCCTCCCCCTTTCCTGGTCATCCCCTCCTACAATCCTCCCCTTATACCCCCTCTCCTTCTCCTCCGAGTGGGTTCCCCCCCGTATCCCTCCCACCATGGCACTCCAAGTCTCTGCAAGGCTAGGTGCTTCATCTCCCACTGAGGCCAGACAAGACAGCCCAGCTAGTAGAACATATTCCACATGTATAGGCAACAGTTTTTGGGATAGCCTCCACTCTAGTTGTTCAGGACCCACATGAAGGTCAAGCTGCGCATCTGCTACATCTGAGCAGGGAGGCCTAGCTCCAGCCCATGTGTGTTCTTTGGTTGGTGGTTCAGACTCGGAGAGCACAAAGGGTCCAGGTGAGTTGACTCTGTTGGTCTTTTTGTGGAGTGTAGATCTTTTAGGTTAAACAGCCATGCCATAGTCAAACCTTAAGCACTGAAGAGCCCAGAAAGTGCCAAACCAGCCAGGGCTCATGGTGCAAGCTGTGAACCCAGCTTCTTAGGAGGCTGAGGTAGGAGGATGGTAAATACAAGGCCTGCCTGGGTGGCTTAGTGAGATTTTAGCTCACTATTAAAAGTGAAAGAAGGTTCTGGGGCCATTACTAGGTGGTGACACGCTGAATACAGATGTGAAGTATAGTTTTTGTCTTAGTTATGGTTTCTATTGCTGTGAAGAGACCATGACCACTCTTATAAAATACTCTTATAAAAGAATACATTCAATTGGGGCTGGCTTACAGGTCCCTTGTTCTCATAGTGGGCAATATGGCAGCATACAGGTAGACATGATACTGGAGAAGGAGCAGAGAGTTCTAGATCAGGATCAGCAGGCAGCAGGAAGAGAGAGTGACACTGGGCCCGGCCTGAGCATCTAAAACTTCAAAGCTGTCCCTCAATGACACCCTTCTTCCAACAAGGCCACAGTCTAATAATGCCACTCACCAGGAGTCTACTGGGGCCATTTTCATTCAAACCACCACAGTCTTAAAGGAGGTGAATCAAACTCAGTCTGCTGAGCTCTGGAGCAGCTCTAGAGAGACCTACTGGGCTCTAGAAGCATAGAACCACTGTCTTATAGGAAGTCAAGAGTCCATTATCAGTTGCTAAAAATGTCAACAGTAAAGTAATTTACTTTGGAGTAAGAGGGTAGAACTGTCACTGCCCCTAACATACTTCTTTGGGAGACGTAATGTTTTGAACTGAAGCCACTGGAGAATCAGATGCACTCAAAGCAGCACTCCTCTGACTAAAGCAGAAATGCCTGAAAAAGTGTTGTAAATCTCTTCACTGGAGAATTTCTCACCATGACTAAGGCAGAAAGTCAGCCCAAGATGAGTCTGCACCAGCAAGCCCAGGTGAGATTTCCTGGCTGCCTTTATCATTTCAGGTACTTGCTTTCTCATAGTGTAGCAACATCTATAATGTATTACCTATGACGCAGATGATACACAAGCTTTATCATACTTAATGTAAATGGTATGCCTGGGTCTGGGTCAAACCACCTGTTTTTTACTATCAATGCACATGACAATAACAACAGCAAAGTTTCATATTCATGTAAATAAGAATTCCTGGAAAGAAGCTGTGTTTGCTAATAGACTAATTAAAACTTCAGGCGATATAGGAAGGTTGGGATGTTGCAGGTCCAGGGGTTAATTACCTTATCTTGGGCTAGCTTTACTCACTTCTGCGTTGGAACTAACATCCTGTGACTAATATACAAAAACCTTTTGGAATCTCAGCAGCCCACTAGTTTCCAGCAACCTAAGCGTGTCATCAAATAGTATCTGAGGCCAATAGAGAGACTTCCTCAGTCCTGCTGTAACTGTCTCTCTGTTGTGTCTACCAATGTATTTTAAACTTGCCTTGATTTATGACTTTCTATGTTCTGTAAAACTATAAAACTCCATTAAGCTGATTCTAGGTTGGAACATAAAAATTTGGGTAACCTAAATCTGTATTTTGGGCCATGGTCATTTCAAGGCTCCAGAATGAACTATCTCTTATTTCCCTGTTAGGGTACTTTATGTGAAAGCTGTGTTTTGTGCATTGACAATTATCCCCTGATTAGATGATGTGCAAACTTTATCATCTTTAATTTAAATGGTACACAGAGGTCTGAGTCAGACCAGATCTCTAAGTACTCATTTCTTGACTGTTAATCAATCGCTTGTATACATGACAGTATCAGCAGCACATGTTCACATTAATGCTTATTGCAACACTGCTCATAACAGCTACATAGGGGAACCAATGTGGGTTCTCTCAGTGAGAGGAATGAGTAACAAAAACATGGGTCACCTACACTGTGGATGTTTTCTCAATCATAAAGAATGAAGTTATGTCAAGTGCAAGCAAATGGAGTTAGTCATATTAAATGAATTAAGTCAGCGTTGGAAAGACACATGTTCCATATTTCTCTCACTTGTGTGTATTACACGTAATAAATACATAGTATCCTATCTGTGTGTAGATGGCATGAAGATAGGAGAGTAACTGAGAGCAAAGAAAACTAATGGGAGGGGAGGGTTAAAAGGGGAGACTAGGGAGGTGTTGGGGGATGTGCTGGAAATTCATTGGATGCTCATGTTGATGAGAAGGCTTAAGGTAACTGGGAGGAAGGGCAGAGTGGAGCTTGCTGGCTCTGGCTCTGTATTTTAAGAACAGAATCAGTTTAATAGGCATCTAATTTGTTATGCCTTTGAGGAAAAGATGTAAAAGACTAAAGAGACAGGCTTTCTTTCTGAAGACAAAGAAAATTATTCTTTCTCAATGAAAGTATTGTGAACTGCCAATGTTGGTGGTATCTTGATACAAGCCAGCTTTTTCATGTTCCAAGGAACTCACTCAGGAGCAGAAAAAGGCTTCTTTGCCTTTTAAAAAACCTTAACCTTAGGAACTGTCTTCTTCACAACCTCAGAGTCTGCAATTTCTTTTCCTGTTGTCTCTGCTTTTTGAGTTATCTCTCCCTATTTTGTCTGACATTCATTATGGGCACATTTGCAAGGCCCTAAACTGCATACTGAGATGAATGTGAGCAGAAAAATCTTTCTCCTTGTTGTAGGACATCATTAAACTATGTAGCAAAGAATCCTCCTGCATGTGTTTCCTTGTCAAGAGAAGAATATATCACCTCAGGACTGAAGGGACTCACTCTGGCAGCCCTAGCATGGCAGATATGGTTCTGGCAAGCTTTGTCTTCTACCCCAGACTCCCCCTATCCCCATTGCTAAAACCCATTAGATTGCCTTGCCAAAGCTAGCCACCAAGGTTTATTTCCTTATTTGGCCAATTCCTCCTCCTAAGGCTGACTACCAAGGTCCAGCTATCAAAATATTCAAGTCCAGCAACCAAAAACCCCCTTTGGCTCATTTAGTCAAAATTCCTAATTTAAACGCCTCATACTAACAAGAGGCTTCTCTTTTCTGTCCCTTTCCCCTTCTCCCTCATCCTCTACCTCCTGTCTTTGCTCCTGTTCCCTGCCCTCTGTCCTAGGGCAAATAAAATACCTTTGTGCTGAGAACTTGGTCTCTGGTGTCTTGAGCCAACTTCCAAGGTTTCCTACAAAGCTGGCCCATGCCTAACCTTTACACCAGGAATCTACACAAACTGTGGACACTTTTGGATTGACTACTGTACTCTTCCTTTTCAAACTTACATGCCCTCCTTCCATATAGCCAGACTCTACTTCAGTTTCCCTAGAGACCATCTGGAAATGACCTGCCTTGCTCCTCAGCCTCTTTAATGTCAACCACAGTATGTAGCATTCTCTCCATGGTACTGTTCTCGGTGCAGGTTCTCTTATACACCCCTCAGCTGGGTTCTTTCTCACTGTACCCACTGTCATCCTTGTCATAGGAATTTCATTGTGCATCAACCTCACAGTTGTCATTTCTAGCATTTACATTCTATTTAATTTAATTGTCCCATTTTTCTTCTTAGAATATATCAAATATAGCCTGGCCCCAGAGACTTTGAATGCCCTCTGATTTCAACATTTAATTCTGGAAAAGCCACATTACACCTGCCTTTCCTCATCAGGTATCTGCTCACATCTCATCTTTTCCTAGGGTTCTTCCATGACTACTTTATCTGGCACAGCAGCTTCCTTTTGGAGTATCTATCCTCTTTCCAGGATAGTGGTCTACAGTAAAGCACTCTCCAATAACACGGTATACATTTAATAGCATAGTATACACCTGTTCTCGTTTGCTTTCTATTGCTGTGACAAAAGCAACCTGTAGAGGAAAGGGTTCCTTACCTCCTGCATCATCTAGTTTATCTTGAAGGAAAAGTCAGCTCAAGAACTCAAGGCAGTAATTAATGCAGAAGCCACAGAAGAACATTGCTTGCAGGCTTGCTTCCCATGGCTTGTTGAATCTGCTTTCTTATATACCCCAGGACCTACTTACACCAGGCAGCAGCACCCACAGTGATCTGGGACCTCCCATAGCCATCGTTGACCAAGAAAATGTCCCATAGACTTGCCTACAATCTAATCTGATGGAAGTATTTTCACAAGTGAAGCTCCCACTTTCCTGATGGCTTTTGGTTTCTGTCAAGCTGGAAAGCAAACAAATAAACAAACAAACAAAAAAGAAAACAACAACAACAAAAACCCAAAACCTCAACCAAACAACATTGAAAAAACAAAATAAAAAAACAAAAAGAGTAACCAGCACAATCGTTACTGTCACTAACATATTAATTAATTCTACAAAGCCAGTGATGGATCATTAATTGACACCCCCCCCAAAAAAAACAAAACAAAAGACAAAAGACAAAAAAACTTAGAACAATTCCTGTTCAGTGGTAAATGTTCTAATTCCTTAGTAATTGGAAAAAGAAAAAGAAAACAAAAGACATGCTTGTCTACTGATGTGTCTACTCACAAAGACTTTCCTCACCTGGCACTGAAACCTCTCTTTCCCCACCTGCTGACTGAGCCAGAGGTCTCCAAATGGTATGCTACCTTCCAGTTTTACACAAAATCCCATCTAGGATGTTTTGTTATTCACTGACTGAATCAAATGCTAACACCAGGGGAACATAACATGAACTGTGGTTGATTGTGCTGAGATCTAAGCCTGGGTAAAGTAGAGGATGGAGGTTTTAACTGACAGTACTCTTGCTTTTTATTCTTAGGCATCTGTGCATTTTGCAGATTTGTATTCTTGAATGCTCTATTTCTCAGCTGTTAGCTCTCTCTGCTCCCAACTGTGCATGAACTCTGAGTGGGAAACAGGGTCAAAGGGGACAAACTCCTGATGGCCTCCTTTTATCTTCTTTGATTTCCTTATTGGCAGAGCCCTATCAAGAGAGGACAGAAGGCCTCCAGTGGCTTTTTGGGTGGTGTTCTTTGTTACCGGAAAGCTTCCCTTTCATTCCTGCAAAGAAATGAATCAATTTGATAGGATGCTTTCATCCCGGGGAAAGGGCACAACTTCTTTATTTTCAAGGTTGTGCTTTTCTTTCTCTCTCTTTTTTCCAACTGTAAAACATATTCCACTACTGAAGCCATAATTATATGCACTTGTCAATCAATCTTAACCTACTACACTTCGGTTGTGGCATTTTATCTAAAAAGGGAAGGATTAAAGGCTTTGCATGAAATGAAAGGTACACAGAGCCAGGCAAGTATAATGTATGCCATTAGCTATCTGAGAAGAGAGAAACGGACAGAGACAGATTACCAATATTTGATTTCTCGCAGGTATTAAAGAAGTATTTAAGGCTACCTACAAAATAATGTTAGGGAATTTGACACTTTGATTCCTATTTTGTTCTCTTGGCAATTATTTAAAAAGAGCTTCTTCAACCAGCAGCTACATAAATCAAATTTGAAAGGCTAACATCTTAAAGTGAGATTTAGAAGAAAAAAAATTCCTAGTTTAACGTTAAGTCCTATGCCACGGTTTCAAGAGTGGATTTTAAATGTTATTTTCTTCGAATAAATTCTATTTCTTCAAATACGGTTTGTATGGTGGCTGGGATCTATGGGATTATTTTTAAAATACATTTTCTACCTTTGTGTCTCTGATCAGTACTGGGGCGGTAAAGGAGAGACAACTCAGCAAAAGACTGCAAATGGTAAGTCCAGAAGAAACCAATGAATTTGTTTTCTAAGGAAAATTGGTATTGTGTGGAGCCCAGAAGTACTCACGATTTAAAATGTCAGCAAGACACTAGTCACAGGGGCAACACCATGTCCTATGACCTCAAGGACTATGGGTTTCAAGAGAGCGTTTGTCAATGCAAAACAGAACAATGGGGTTCCACTCAGAGAACTGAAAATAATGTTAACAGTCATTCTGGGGAAAGCTGCCTATGTAAGCACCACACACAGTACTGTTGTCCACAAGGTGTTGTATGTCAAACACAAGAGTAACAACCAAACCTTGAAGGCTTTATAAAGAAACGTTATTGTCAGAACCTTTGAGAAGCTATCTACTTTTTCTCTTATAGGTTTAAAAATTAATGAAAAGCATTTCAAACATGAGTCTTTATAGCATTTTTACCCTCCCTTCTCCCCATTCAAAACTTCCCATGTCCTGTCTCCAATTCCTTCTCAAATTCATGTGCTTTTAAAATTGTTATTGTTTTACACACACACACACACACACACACACACACAGAGCTGAATCCACCTATTGTTGCTCATATACACGTAGAGCCAGGGCTGAACACAAGAGATTGAACGATCTGTCAGGGGTTTGTCTCTTGAGAAAACTGATCCTCCCTCTCCCAGCACCTGAAGTTTTTCTTCCAGGGATAGGATCTTATGAGATTTCCCCAATCTACACTTGCTTTTCAGCCAGTGATGTCATCATTCAGATCTTGTTTAGGTAAGCATACTGTTGAGATTTCATGGATTGCAGCTTCCCTGTCACATCTAGGAGACACTGTCTAGCAGTAGGCATCTTGATCATTTGGCTCTTACAATCTTTCTGCCTGCACTTTGATGACATTTCCTGATTATTATGTATAGGGGTTAAATTGCAAATGAATCCATTGAGGCTGGGTACACAAAGTCATTTATCATCTATATTTTGACCTGTTGTTGATCTCTTGTATTGGTTTTTGATTGACAATTTCAATAAGCAGATCAGACAATTAGCTTTGCTCAGCTCCAAGAGGTCTGCGAAACTCAGAAAACAAACAGATGAACAGTAACACCAACAAAACTGTGAATTTTGACTTGAGAGTGGCAGGCAGATAACTGATCATTAAACTGGTTCTAACAGCATTGAGGCTAATTCAGAAAAGCCAAGTGATGACTTACCTTCTCCATGTTACTCAGGTCAGAGGGGCAAAGAAACATGAAAAAACAGTAGCAAAGTTCCTCATTGTGTTCTGAGATTAACTAGCTCGTATCAAAAGTACAACGGAGACAGCTGATGCATCATGTTTAAAATACCTCCAAATACATGGCATTCATCTCATCTAAAGCATGAATTGCTGCAGCAATTTTGTATCAATAATGAATGAATCTGCTCTACACAGGAGGTGTAGTCAGAACTTGGTATTTTAGATGTAATGTACATATTTCTACTTTCCACTTCGTCACTTCAGGTGCCATGTGGGCTTTATGGTAGAACTGAATGACTAACTTCTCTGTCTGTTTTGCTTTATGCAAGAAATGCTGTAAATACCACTTAGCAATAATATTCAGAAAAATATGGTTAACACTGTATAGATCACAGTCCAGTTCTCAAATAGTTTGTTTTAATAAAGTTTCTAAATATAGTCTAGTGATATGAATATGCTACCTCAACTATTTTATGAGTAGGTTATCATTTGTATAATTTGTGTTGATATATTTCTGAAAACATTTCCTAAATTGCAATGAAAGAAAGAATTTGGGATGTGAGGGCTTTTGCGTGTTTGTTTTTGTTTTGCTTTTGTTTTATAAGAGTTCCTGGTATTACCTCTGTGCTCATTAGTGTTTGATGTTAACTTGATACCAGATTGAGTCATATGGTGTCTTAGTCACTGTTCTGTTGCTGTGAAGAGACACCATGACCATGGCAATTCTTATAAAAAAAACCCATTTAATTGTCACTTGCTTGTAATTTTCGAGGTTTAGTTCATTATCAGCATGGCAGGGAACATGGAAGCATACTGGCTGACACTCTGTTGGGGAAGGAGCTGAGAGTTCTGCATCTGGATCTACAGGTATCAGGAAGAGAAAGACACTTCCTGGCTTTAGCATTTGAAACTCAAAGCCCACCAACACTGACACACTTTCTCCAACAAGGTCTTCCCTATACCAACAAGGCCACACCTCCTAATCTCTCTCAAGTAGTGCCACTCCCCTGTGACCAACTATTCAAATATTTGAGCCTATGAGAGGGCATGTCTGTTCAAAGCAGCACATATGGGAAGAGGGATCTCAGTTAAGAAAAGTATCTTTACCAAACTGGCCTATAGGCAAGCCCATGGAGCTATTTCTTTGATTAATGACGGATGTAAGAGGGCCCAGATTCCTGTGTTTGGTGCTATACTTGGGCAGGTGGTCCTGGGTTGTATGAAGAACTGGATTGAACAAGCTATGGGGAACCAACCCATAAGCCGCATTTCTCTGTGGCCTGTGCTTCAGTCCCTTCCTGAAGTGATGGATTGTGGTCCAACTGTGAGAGCCAAGTGAACCTTTCTTTGCCAAGCTTCTTTCAGTCATGGCTATCATAGCAATAGAAGCTAACTAAAACACTTCATCCGTGAGGGTATTTTTCAAATATCTGATGCTCATCTTGCATTTTGATTATCATATTTGCATGCTTCATATTCCCAAATAATTAAGAAGCAATGGTTCATATACTAAAGGATTCTCCAGCTAGTTGAAGAAAGGGTTATCTAACTTCTTATTTTAGTCTTAGATACTTAAAATAAAACAAATGACAAACAAACAAACCAACCAACAAACAAATATCAACAACAAAACTTTATTGGGTTTGGACTAATCTTTTAGACCTCTTTTCTTAGCCAGACATAGAAATCATAATTTTTTCATTGTTTAGCTAGAGATATAACTTACAAATATTAAAGTAACTAATCTCCACTAGAACATTTAGTACATTTTAACAAATCCATATGCCGTATAATACTGAAGAAATTAATTAAAGAAATGTAAAGTTGAATAGAAGACTAGATATTTCTAGAGTATCAATTCTCTACAAATTGAGCTACTTATCTTATGAAATCACCAGTTCAATAAATATTCTGTAGAAATTGGCAAGTGGTTGTAATATTTGTATGAAGGGATTTTATGTTGTATAGAGAATATAAGCAGAAAAAAGCATTTGGCAGGATTTAATGTCCATTTATCTTAAAAATACACACACACACACACACACACACACACACATGCTCAAGCACAATAATGCAATCTAAAATTTGGTAAATGTAGCTACTAATATCTATAAGCATTATACTGATCAGGAAAGTGTTAGATGCCTTCTTGCAAAGACAGAGAGTAAGGCCAAGATAGATTGCCATTTAATAAGGTTCAGTGATTATAAACATGGAAAGAAGAGAAGGCTAAAATATCTAAAGCAAGTGGGGATTGCTGTTATAAGTTGACAATGGCCAAATTTTAAAACAAATATTGAAGATTTTTAAATTATGTTAACTGTGTGTGCATGTGCATGTATGTGCACAAGTCTCTGTGTATGCATGTATGCACATGTGTGTGAAAGTAACTGCATATACATGTTAGAGTGCTCTGGTGGTTTGAATATGCTTGGCCCAGAGAGTAGATGTGATTGTATATGCTTGGCCCAGGGAGTGGCACTATTAGGAGGTATGGCCTTGCTGGAGTAGGTGTGTCAAGGTGGGCTTTAATACTCTCATCCTAACTGCCTGGAAGTCAATCTTCTCCTAGAAGCCTTCAGATGAAGAGGTAGAACTCTCAGCTACTCCTGCACCATACCTGCCTGGATGCTGCCATGCTTCCAACTTGATGATATTGGACGGAACCACTGAACCTGTAAGCCAGCCCAATTAAATGTTGTTCTTATAAGAGTTGCCCCGGTCATGGTGTCTGTTTACAGCAGTAAAACCCTAACCAAGACAGGTGCCAATGGAGGACAGAAATGTGGGATCTCCTGTACCTTGAGTTACAGGCACCTGACTTGGGCTCTAGGAACTGAACTCAGGCCCTTTTCAAGAGAGGTAAACACTTTTAACTGAAGAGCGATCTCTCTAGCTTCCAAAAGCAATTTATTTAAATAAATAATTATAGCCCCCTTCTCCTTCAGCTTTCCAAGATGCTCAATGGATGCCTAAAACACAAGACCTTAATCCTAGATATATATGTGATTCTATGCTCCCTGTAGCATTTGTACATAGTGAATTAATATATGCTATCATATTTGACCTCTAATGCCTCTTTTGTAGCATATTGTGCTTTAGATATCTTATTAAATAAAATAATGGCTATGACTTGACTCCTATAGCATAATAATGGACCCAATGGAGATAACTTCTGAGTGGCTAGCAGGTCAATGACACATACAGCAGGTAAGGAATTACTTGGTGTACTAGCTAGTTTTGTGTGTCAACTTGACACAAGCTGATGTTATCACAGAGAAAAGAGCTTCAGTTGAGAAAATGCCTCCATGAGATCCAGCTGTAAGGCATTTTCTCAATTAGTGATTAAGGGTGGAGGGCCCCTTGTGGGTGGTACCATCTGTGGGCTGGTAGTCTTGGGTTCTATAAGAAAGCAGGCTGAGCAAGCCAGGAGAAGCAAGCCAGTAAGTTACATCCCTCCATGGCTTCTGCATCAGCTCTTGCTTCCTGACCTGCTTGAGTTCCAGTCCTGACTTCCTCTGGTGATGAACAGCAACATGGAAGTGTAAGCTCAATAAATCCTTTCCTTCCCAACTTGCATCTTGGTCATGATGTTTGTGTAGGAATAGAAATCATGACTAAGACACTTGGTTTAGGAAAATTTCCACATAATGATGTAGACTGTGGTCACTGTCGGTACTCTGAATGAGAGAGAACAAAACTGTGGATTAGGGGTGTGCTGGCTAGTTTTATGTCAACTGGACACAAGCTAAAGTCACCTGAGAGGAGGGAACTTCAATTGAAAAAAAAAAAAAAGTGCCTCCAGAACATTGAGCTGTAAGCAGGTAAGGCTGAAGAGGATTTTCTTAATTAGTGATTGATGGGGTAGGGCCCAGCCCATTGTATATAAGACCATCCCTTATCTAGTGGTCCTGGTTTCTTTAAGAAAGCAGGCTGAGTAAGCCATGAGGAGCAAGCCAATAAGCATTACTTCTCCATGGCCTCTGTGTCAGTTTCTGCCTCCTGGTTCCTGCCCTACTTGAGTTCCTGTTCTGACTTCCTTCCTTGATAATCAGTGAGGTTAAAATGTTAACCAAATAAGCCCTTTCCTCCTAACGTTGCTTTTGGCCATGGTGGCTATCACAATAGTTACCCTAGCTAAGAAAGAAGTTGGTACCAGGGACTAGGGTATTGCTGTGACAGGCTTGGCAATATTGCTTGTTGGTAGAATGTAGACTTTGGACAAGAAAAGTGGAACACTTCAAGTGGTACTTATTGGAAGATTCTAATAAGAGAATAGAAGACAGCAATGCTGAGAGCAATTTGGACTATGCAGGCCCAACTCAAGAAGTTTCAGAGGGTAACAATATTAGCAAGTGACCTAGAAAACATTCGTGCGCTATTTTGGCAAAGAATGTGACCGCTTTTTGCCCTTGTCCTAAAAAAATCTGCCTGATTGAAGAGTTTTCCATTAACATTATTGGCATAAGGGATTTCAAGATAGCCTAATTTTGACAGCTTCATATGGTTTTAGTGATCACACTTGTGCAGATCTACAGTGTAAAGTAGCAACCAGGGCAAAGAGAGATAGAAAATGTTCAGTTTGAAGGGAAAAAGAGAGCTAGGAAATGTGATGTTGGAGCCAAGTCTTGTCCTCTGAGAAATGCAGTTTAAAGAAAGTCTTGATTCAAAATGGAATAAAGGGAGCTGTGCCTGCAGGGCAAGACCCTACCTAGCTAAGCCTCCAATTTAGTAAAAAGGAATTAAAGAAAACCTTAAGCAACAAAGGGAGTTACCCACAATGGAGAGCTTATGCAAATGTAATTCTAAGAGAAGGGTCAAGTTTTAGCTCCAGCAAGCACAAGAACTTGGCAGCTTTAGCCATGTGGGTTTGGATTTGGAGTCAAAGAAGATGCAGGTGTAAAGGAGTTGGGGAATCTTCTGTGGTTAAGGAACGCCACCAAGGCAAGGCATGTGGAAAGGGTGTTCCTGCATGTAGGCCTAGAGAAACCATTGTGTGAAGCTGGGAAGGTAAAGCCTGGATTGAGCTGGAGATGCCACCGTCATAGGGTAACTGCCAAGGAGAGTTTCATACAGGTGTGGAACCAATCCAAGAGAGGAGTATGTTGCAGTCAACAAAGCTAGAAGGGGTTAGAGATCTGAAGAATCCTCTGACATCAGACATAGAGATTCAGAATGAGGAGTCTTGCTTTGGTTATCACTATACCAGCTCTTTTGCTCACTTTTAGAATGGTAATATATATTCTCTGCCACGATATGTTGAAAGTATGTGATTTGGTTTTAGATTTTGATTTTACAAGGGGTTGTAGTTAAGAGATTGTCTTGACTAATGTACTTCTCCCCCATCTCCTCCCCTATCTGAACCGGCCTCCTTCTTTCCCTCCCCCTCCAAGATCCCTCTCTCCCTCTACATCCCGAGATTATTTTCTTTCCCCTTCTGAGTAGGACTGTAACATCCACACTTAGGTGTGGTCTTCTTTCTTCTTGGGCTTCATATGGTCTGTGAGTTGTATCATGGGTATTCTGAGCTTGAATCTCAGAAGAAATTTCAGACCTTTGAACAGCACTGAGACTTCGATAGACTATGGGTACTCTTGAAGTTGAACTAAATGCATTCTGCATTATGATAGGGCTACAAGCCTATGGGGGCCAGGGTGTGTTGTGTGAAGGCTTGAATGAGAATGGCCCCCATAGGATTATGACTGGATGTTTGGGCCTTAGTTGAACTGTTGGGAAGGATTAGAGGGTGTGACCTTGTTGGAAACAATCTGTCACTAGGCGTGGGATTTGAGGTTCTAAAAGCCCTACCACCTCCAGTCTCCTTCTCCCTCTCTCTCTCTCTCTCTCTCTCTCTCTCTCTCTCTCTCATCTCAAGATGCAAAGCTTTCAGCTACTGCTCTGGCCCTATTCCTTTTCTGCTTCCTGCTCTAATGATCACAGACTAATCTTCTAAAACTATAAGTAACCTCTTAAATACTTAGTTTTATAAAAATTTCCTTGGTTATAATGTCTTTTCATAGTAATAGAACAGTAACTAAGACAGGTGGACTGTGTGTATGAGAGAATATGTGAGATTAGTGATGTCACTGGATATAAAGAGATAATCCATTGCACTGTTCCATACAATAAGCACAAAAAAACCACATAATGAACATTTGAAACATTCTATTTGAAGCAATAGTACTGAAATTATCAACCCGTTTGACAAAGGATGTATAGAAGCTTTTCATTAAGAAGGATGCCAGATTTGTAAAAAGAATGGAAGGAAGCTAAAACGGGATCTGTGGTCTGTGTCCACAGAAAGTTCACTCAGCTGAAGCATAAACTAGCATGTTAGGTAATCACTTATCACCTAGGAGAGCACTTTCTCATCAGCACTTGGTTGTCATGAGTGCCTTTGCCATTTTCCAGTTTGGCATCACACTGCTTAATCTACATGGAAGAATTTGATTCTTCAGCCCCTTCCTTGTCTTTGATCTTTCTCATATATACTCCTTCTGAACAAAAAAAGAGACTTTTAAACCAGTCACACATGGAAGTTATATGGAAGACAGAATCAATGTAAGTATCTTCTTTATAAAGGAAAATGAGAAAATTGGATGATCGCTCTCACATTGCACGTGGACATGGAGCTCACTGGTCCTTATACAGTAGGTGGTAGTAGGTTACTAATAACTGGTCTGGGTGATTTAAAGGCAGAAAGAATGAGAAAAAGGTTGAGGACCTGGAGACATAGTTCAGTTAATGACTACTTTCCTAGAATTCATGGTGACCTGGGTGTGATCTTTTTTTTTTTTTTTCATACTTTACTTATATTTCAAATGTTTCCCCCTTTCCAGATCTCCCCTTTGGAACCTCCCCATTCCCTCTCCCCTCCCCCCTGCCACTATGGGGGTATTCCTCCACCCACCCACCCACCCAGCCACTCTTGACTTCCCTCCTTGGCATTCTCCTATACTGGGGGATCTAACACCCTCAAGCCCAAGGGCCTCTGCTCCCCCTGATGGCTAACAAGACCCTCCTCTGCCATGACCAGCACCATGGGTGCCTCCATGTGTATTCTTTGGTTGGTGATCCAGTCTCCGGGAGCATTGAGGGGTCAGGCCAGTTGTCACTGTTGCTCCCTCCCTGGGGCTGCAAACACCCTCAGCTCCTTCAGTCCCTTTTCCAAGTCCTCCCTCTGGGACCTCACACTCAGCCCTACTGTTGCTGCGAAGTGACTCTTGAGTATTTCAAACTTTTGGGCTAATAACCATTTATCAGTGAGTACATACCATGTTCATTCTCTTGTGACTGCGTTACCTCACTCAGGATGATATTTTCAAGTTCCATCCAGTTGCCTATGAATTTCATGAAGTCATTGTTTTTAGTAGCTGAGTGGTATTCCATTGTGTAAATGTACCCCATTTTCTGTATCCATTCCTCTGTTGAGGGACATCTGGGTTGTTTCTGGCTATTTTAAATATGGCTGCTATGAACATAGTGGAACATGTGTCTTTATTACATGTTGGAGCATCTTCTGGGTATATGCCCAGGAGTGGTATAGCTGGGTCCTCAGGTAATATTATGTTCATTTTTCTGAGGGTCTGCCAAACTGATTTCTAGAGAGGTTGATAGAGGGCTAATATCCAAGGTATACAAAGAACTCAAGAAGCTAGACTCCAGAGATCCAAATAACCCTATCAAAAAATGGGGAAGAGAGCTAAACAGAGAATTCTCAACTGAGGAAACTTGAATGGCCGAGAAGCACCTAAAGAAATGCTCAACATCCTTAGTCATCAGGGAAATGCAAATCAAAACAACCCTTAGATTCCACCTCACACCAGTCAGAATGGCTAAGATCAAAAACTCAAGTGACAGCAGATGTTGGCGAGGATGTGGAGAAAGAGGAACACTCCTCCATTGCTGGTGGGAATGCAAGGTGATCTTTAACACTAAGCACACAGACAGAGGAAGACAGACAGAGAGAGAGAGAGACAGAGAGACAGAGACAGACAATGACAGACAGAGACACAGAGAGATACAGAGAGGAAAGGCACACAGAGAGGGAGAGGAGAGACAGAGACAGAGACAGGGACAGAGAAACACACACACACACACAGAGAGAGAGAGAGAGAGAGAGAGAGAGAGAGAGAGAGAGAGAGAGAATTCAAAGAACTTTGCAAACATATTCTAAATGTCAAAACTGCCAAATTGACAGGATAAAGATATATTTATACAATCACCTTAATTCATATAAGTTGGTGAATGTTATAGGAATCTCTCTCAGAATGAACTGTAAAACTTCTTAAATGTTTCAGAGTGTAACTGCTCTTTAAAATATTCTGGGCCCAGCAGTTAAGGTCAAATGTGTTATCTGACAGTACTGTGTTCAAACGCAGTTCTGCCATTAAGCAACTGTAAGCCACTAGTAATCATTACCACTTTCTTTTAATTGCAAGAAGAATTAACAGTGGCATTTGGATCTTAAAGATGTTAACACATATAAATTTAATAAACAAATATAAGCAAAAATAAATATAATGCACAATTGAACAGCAAATCCTAATTATTTTTATAATCATCATCACTGCTATAAAGAAAAATGCGATATTTTCCTTCCTTCTCATTTTATATTTGTTTAAGATCGATATTTTAGATGTATTTTCCTGACTATTCAAACCTATGAACTTGTGGAATCTTTCATTTTTGTTTGCTGTTCTAATTTTCTTCATATTAACATTATTATGTTGTATTAATTTATATTGCTTAATTTTGATCTCTTCTTTATAACGTAAGCTGTCCTAGGGAGGGAATTATTTTGTCAGTTCTGTACATCACTGACTCCTCAGAGCAAATAACGTGCTTCAGATTCGGTGACTGGGTATTCAGGAAGTATGTACTAAGTGGATGAATGCTGAAATTGGCTGTGTGATAGTGAGAGAAATCCTGTTATTCTAGTTTGCTTGTACTCTTTGTTCTCATAGATGTCTAAGTGTTCTTGTGGCCTGAAGACAGGAGGGGCCCTTTACTGTCCATATGGCAGGAAGATTGGTTCCATTGTACTGTTACAGCATACTACTTTGTGTGTGAGAACCAGTGGCTTTCCCATTAGTGTGTCTTATAAACCTGACCAATTTCCATTTGTATCGAAGCCAGGACTGGCTGCTGCTGCTGTGTCTGAAGCAAAGCTCATTGCAATTGGAAAGAAGAGCAAGGGTAGGGTTTGGGTTTGGAGATTATGGCACCCAAGAGGACTCAGAGCTATGACAACATGGGATGGCTTAGAGCAGGGTTTTCCCATGTTCCAAAGATGGGCTCACTGAACTATAGGGGATTGCGAGTAGAAATGAGCATGAATAAGTGAGGGGCTTCAGAGCTGGCTCAGTGGTTAAGAGTGCTGGTTGCTCTTTCAGAGGTTCCAGGTTCAATTCTCCTCACCTACAGGACATCTCACCACCACCTGTAATCCAGTTCCAGTAGATTCAATGCCCCCTTCTGACCGTTCTGTGGGCTCCTTTATGCATGTGGTATGCATATACACTCAGGCACACATGCTCCTAACAGGTTTTTTTTTTTTTTAATAAGTGAAAGGAATCTTGAGGGGAAAACAAACAAACAAGCACCTGAAACCTGAATGCAGATACTCACTGGGTTCCTTCTGGATACTGGGACCAGGTAGTCCAAACAGAGAAGTGCTTTTTATTTGCTTTCTGAATAATAAACAAGAAGCAGAAAGGTTGTGAAGTAGAGGCAGCTCTGTAGTCACCAACCAGTAAGGACTTGAAATTGCCTCACTCCATCCAGGTGTGATCTGTGATGCTGGCCAACTCTCCAGCCCTGGGAACCTGTCAAGATAGCCACTGTTGTGTCTCTGCATACTACTGTGCCAACGGATGTACCTTCAGGATTGCTGGTTGAGTGAAGAAATGGTCCTCATGCAGCATTCATCCATCCCAGTCACTGACACCAAGTCTTACTTATGGATGATACATCTAGTTTATAGAAATCTCACTCAAATCTAGGAAGATTTATTTATCTTTCCGCTATTGTTTAATAATTCCTTCTTGGTGGGAAAATTCAGAATAACCATTAAACTAGAATTTTACATTTTGAGACAAGGTCTTATATAGCCCAGACTGCCTTTGAACTTTCTAAGGCTGCAAAGAAAGGCCTCAGACTTCTCATTCTCCTGCCTCTGCTTTCTGTTTGCTGAGATTACAGGTGTGCAACACTACGCTTCATTTATTTAGTTCTAGTGATCAAGGTTGAGAGAAACACTCTCCAAACCGAGGTTCATACCTAGCCCCTCAAAATTTAAACTCTAGCCTATTCACTAGCACTAGATTTTCATATACAGTTCTGTCCTAAGACATTCCTGAAGCAGTATTCAGGAGTGATCTTTGTGTGTGCTTGTAGTCTATCTTCTGTCTCTTTCTTTACATTGAAGCTTTGTTCTTCAGGGGATGGGCAACTCTTTTCTCCATCTTCGTTAAGACCTACACCCTACCAGAGGATTCTCTAGCAATCCTTGCTCAGCTCAGCTCCAGAGCCTTACTGAGGAAGAAATTGCTGGCATCTGTGCCTGTTGTGTCAACTTTCCTCTTCCTCATTTTCTGGTTCATCGTTACTCTTTGCCTTGTTCCCTTCCAATTGGGCCCAGGAGCATGATGGCAACCTGTCATCTTAGTGGTATGTTTAAGACCAGATGTGCCACAATGTTGCCAGATGGCTGGATGCTCTCTGTGTTCTTCGGCCACTGCATCTCTACCTGGGATCAGTTTGCAGTTTTGGGGTTCACTGTGTTTACTGAGAAGACTCAAAATTTCTCCTGTTCGAAGTTCCATATTAGAGTTGTAATATTAAAAAAACCTTTGAGGCTATAGTGACTGCAATAAAGAATCAGGCTCTTAACTATTTCATGATGATGATATGATATCTTGGTAGTGATCCAGGCAGAAAGAAACTAAAGATTCAAACTAAACCAAACTAAACTAAACAACAGTGTCAGTGGGAATTCAATAGAGATTATATCAGTAGGAAGGACGTTAGATGATAAAATCAAAGGGATTTCAACTGGATAGTGTGATGATTTGGATGAGAATGTCTCCCGTAGGCTCTGGCATTTAAATATTTGGTTGGGAGGGGGAGATAAGGAGCTATGGCCTTATTTGAGGAATTACATCACTGAGAGGCAGGCTTTGAGAATAAAAAGACTTGTGCCTCAGCCTGGGTTAGAATTTGACCAAAAACAACAACAACAACAACAACAACAACAAAGCCAAAAACAACCAGACAAAGACAGGGCCTGATGATAGCAGACCTTTTAATCACAGCTACTTTGTATTCAGATGTAAGAGAATTTCAAGTTTGAGTTAGCCTGGGTTACAAAGTGAGTTCAAGGCCAGCCTGGACAACTTAGTAAGATCCTGTCTCAAACTAAAATGTAAAGATACAGATCTGGGGTTAGGTTCAATCCCCAGAACTGTAATGATGCCAAAGAAAGGAACTACTACAGATAGTGTAGCTAGATATCTGCTTCTCTGAACTGTGTCCAAGAAATGAGGTGTGCAAGGGGAATTCTTAGTGCTTGTGGGAAAACTTCAAGAAAACAAGAGTCTCATGACCTTAGTTTGTTTAAAAACACAGAATTGTTCTTGGAATATGTTTTTGTGCTCCCCCAGGTATGGTGGATAAGAATGAGTTTACTTCAGCTGTTATGATGGAAAATATGTTTTTGCCATGGTGATTTGTCCTTGTGATTGAACAAGAACAGTCTTGTGACCCTTCTTAACCCTCAAGGGTACAACTTGCCTGATGCTCTTACTAGAGCTGGCTATTGCATGGTACTTTAGTTCACCCTATTTTTCGGCCTCGTGCTCCCAGGTTCACACTGTCAATTACAGTTGATAAACATCTGGTGGTAGTTTTGCATATGTCTGAAATCAGATGACTTAGCATTGGTGAAGTTGGTACCCACACATGAATATGGATGCTGATGACATTTTCTTAGGCCAAATAAATTTAATATACTACTAGAACGGGCCTCTGCACATTCATGGTGCTTTCTCACCATTCCCACTGTTGATGTAACATAAACAAGATGAACAGGTTTTTACAAAATGCTTTCATGAATACATAAATCCACTGATTAATATGAGGGAATTTGTTTCATTTTTGGTTTGGATGCTTAGTTTTCATTTCCTCTTTTGAAGTTCTGCAGAGCTGTATAACTACATCCCTGACAATGGCAGACAGTGTGAAAGTATGCAAAAGTCCAGATAAATGAGTAAGAAACATTGGTTTGTATACAGAATGGATTGCTATTCAGCTCTAAAAAGAAAATGAAACCATAACATTTATGGAGAAATGGATAGACTTAGAATGTGTAATATTAGGCAAGGTCATACAATCTCAGATATGAAAAAACTGTGCTCTTCCTTGAATACAGAATCTAGCCAGTAATGTATGTATATATGTAAACAGACATATGTGAGGAGTGTAACATGAAAAGAAATCAACGGCGATATACTAGAAGTAAAGGAAGGACCGAGTGTGGGAAATAGGCACAAGCTATAGAAGAGGCTATAAAGCTAAGTGCTTTTCTACTTCTAACTCTGTCTTGGGTTATTTTTGATTTGGGTGGTGAATAGTCCATAAAATATATCTAATAGTAAAGTGTAAAATCTAATGTGAAGCTCCACAGCTTCCAATTTTAATGGCTACTGTAACTATTCAGAAGTTCACTGATTTGTATAGTTTTTGAGTCTGCTTAATTTTGGGGTATCATTTTTGTGTCATCTGTTTAACAATACAATATAAAATAAATGTAGTAAAAATACTCCGGTTATCAATTTATATCATAATTTTCTCCCCTTTTCTAGAGAAATTGAGGGACATATCCTTTTGCATTTTAGTTTTTGAAAATAAATGGAAATGGAAAATAAGTAATGAGGTAAAACTGTAAACTGCTGGATCATTGGATAGCAAAAGTGATGTATAGCGCAGAAATCAGCTATGGAGACACGTTCAATTCAATCGTTGAACAAACCTTGTAGAGTAGCTACTTACTGCAAATGCTGTGGTACTGGGAGAGGCCAGGGAACGGGACACACAAAGGTGCCTTACTTTGTGGAGTTTCTAGTCTAGTAAAAGTGGCTAACAACGTAGCACAAGCATGATTGCAAGAGTAGAGAAAAGTACACAGCATGGGGACTGGGACCCAGACTCCAGTCCGCTGCAGCATGCTCTTAACCTCTAAGCCCTCTCTCTCCAGGCACGGTGCTTGTTGTATTAACACTGCCTACCACCTTTAAGCATAAATGTATCAAAATTTTAAAATTTTAGGCCAGAGGGGATTATAAAAATATTTTACATTACTAATACCCAAATCTTTCACATTTGTGCTTCTTGAGAGAAAGGGATTTTCTCCGGATGATTCGGAATTTTAGGATGCAGTTTCATAATCCTATTTCTGGCAGGATCCTGTCTCTTAGGACATGTCAGGGTTCTTACTGTGTTGAAAATAGCATTTGGCTTTTGTACCACCAGAGCACAGTGCAAAAGAACATGGTTGTTACTCATTTGTAATGCTCCGTACAGTTCAGATGGCAGGTCCCTTTTTGAGCTCATATCTTCTTTCACTTGTGGTACCTGCCTGTTAGTGTTTGACTGAATAGGTACGGAAAAGGGGTATCTTTGTGAATTGTAACAAAACAGCCAAGAGGAACTTTCATTTTCTACGAGGTCGAGGGGGAAGAAATATCACAGTGGTAATGGTCCAATGAGATGTGTTACTAACTTTCAGGCCAAATGTTAATATGATTTATTTGATTTTATATCTTCAAAGAAACTGAAGGACACACCCTTACATGGAAACGTTGAACAGGGCTGGTTCTAGAAATGCTTCCAATATTGGCTTGTAACGAAGTAAAAGGCTTCAGGTCACAGCGATTAAGCAATAATTATGTATATACCTATCACTAAACTTCGCATGAGTAGACTACTATTATTTTAAACCAAATAAACATATCGCCTTTTATAGTGATTTATATTCCTTGATAAAAGCCTAGAGTAAGAGCTGGGCTGTAGCTCAGTAGTAGAGTGTTTGCCTGCTTTGTGCAAGACGCTGGGTTGGATCCTCAAAACTGAAAAAGAAGAGTTTCAGTGAAACAGGAATGTGGAGCTTCAGGAGCACACACCACGAGCTTAGGAGGGTTTCCTCCCAGCTTGGGTGACAGGTCCCAGTTGTACCCTCCGAGTACTAAGTATGTCCTGCTGATAGTCACCGGGCTTAGTGGACCCTGTCATCATGCTATTGCCTTTCAGAACACACCAGTTGTTCTGGAGGGTGTTTTGCCTCTTTTGAATTCCCAGCATCAATAACCTCTCACAACAATGAGAGAGGCTCCTGAAGAAAGGTAGACTCAGAGGTCTGTGCAAAACATTGCAGAGAATTCTTACAGTCTAGAAAATAGGAATACCAAAATTGCTTCTTGTTTCTCCCCAGATAATACAAAATGAATATTAAAAATCCTTTAGATTTACCATTCAAAAGATCCCTATTATTTTAGCTATCGCTCAATCTTGTTCAAAATAAAAATATATAGGTTGGTATTACATTTTAACAGTATCAATATTTCAAGATTACTAACTAAGTGTGTTCATTTAATGCTTAAAGGATGTTGCTTATGTTTTTAGTTTCTTCTTATAATGACTTTAATTCTATTTTTAAAATTATGCATAGATTTGTGTGTTTGTGTGCAGGTGTACACATGTGATGACAGGTGACTATAAAAGCCAGAGGCACTGGATGCCCCTGGAGCTGAACTTCTAGGAGGATGTTAACTGCCTAACATGTGTGCTGGGAATTGAACTCAGGCCCTTTGGAAGGACAGCCCATGTCCTTAACTCCTGAGTCATCTTTCCAGCCTCAGTTTTAGTTTCCTTTTAATCAAGAATGGAAAAGAAAGAGAAAGAAAACTGGTTTCAGTCAGGGTGATTAGAAATCATTGATAGAAATTTTGTCTTATAGTTATTTGTTAATTCATTTTTTTATTAAAATTTACTTTGTAACTTCTCTCTACCTCTGATACCGTCACAGTCCTCTCAACGGCCATGAGAAGAAGTTGTTCCGATGACACATACGAGTGAGGATGTGTGGGCTATGTCTTGCTGCCAGGCTTAAAGAAACAGGCTCCAGATTTTATTCTCTTGTCTGGGTGAGTTGCGTTCCGTGATGTTTATGCATCATGTTCTATTTATCATTGCAAGTATCATTTGCATTTAGTTTGATTTCAAATATTGGCTATTGTGAATAGTTCTAAACATGCAAGTGAGGCGATCTCTCTGTCAAATTGATTTCTTTTTGTTTGTCTATACATATCCAGTAGTGGGTTTTGTGGGTACAATAATAGATCCAGTTTTAATTTTTAAGGGATCTTCATACTGTTTAAACAAGGGTTGAACTAACTTATGTTCTTACCAACAGTGTGTAAAAGTCTCTTTCTCACATCCTTACGTACATGTTATCTTTGTCAATTATTCTTTCTCTCTCTCTCCCTCTCTCTCTCTTTGTGTGTGTGTGTGTGTGTGTGTATGTGTGTGTGTGTGTGTGTGTGTGTGTGTGTGTATGTGTTCCTGCATGTGAGTACTGGCACCCAAATACCATGACATGTGGGGGTCAGATGACAACTTTAGGTATTGGTTTTCACCATCCACTCTGAGGTAGAATCTCCAGTTATTCTCTACTGTGTTTGAAAAGCCACCTGGTGGAGATCTGAACTCAGCTCTTCATGTTTTGACAGTAAGTGAGCCATGTCCTCACCTTCTTTTGTCTATTTAACAAAAATTATCTTTCCTGAGGTGAGGCAAACTCAGCTTGGTTTGCATTTGATTTTCTCTGAGAGTCATTGATGCTGAATATTTTCACATACCTCCTGACTTTTAAATATATCTTTTCCCCTCGTCTCTTTCTTTCCTTCCTTCTCTCTTTCTTTCTTTCTTTCCTTTTGTAAGTATCCACTTACATTTGGCCATTTTTAATTGAGTTATGCATTCTTTCCTACTGAGTCTTTTCAGTGCCCTGACATTCTGGATATTAAGTTTATGTCTGAGGTATGGATGCCACTTACTGTCTCCTATTCTGCATATTATTCTTAATTTTTCTTGCACAGGCATAAATAAGTTTATGAAATCATGAGTCATCATAATTCTCCTTGACAAGAAATAAATATTCTAAAGATACCAGGAAATCTATGGCTGCTAGCATGACCTTTCTTTATATTTTAAATTTCATGAGAGGAAAGTGAGTCATTTCAAGAACACCACTGACTTTGAGTCTACCTCTCATACTAAGTGTTCTCCATTCATGAGTACGAGGAAAGAGCAGAAGAACCCTTCTGAGAAACACTGCATACTCAAGAGTACACTCTAATGCTGGGCACAGGGGTGCCTACTTTTAATCCCAGCACTTGGGAGGCAGAGGCAAGTGGATCTCAGTGAATCCAAGGACAGCCTGGGCTACATAGAGAAACCATGTGAAAAATAAAATAAATAAAAGTAAGGAAGAAAGAGAGAAAGAAAGAAGAAAAGGATGCACTCTAACTATAAAAGATTAGTCTTCTGTATCTTTCCCTTTTTATATTAGCACTTCTAAGAACAGAATAGAACGTTCTATTTCTTGATATACTCATTACCATAGCTGATAACTACAGTAATATTCAAATTCAAATTTCCATCTAGGAGAAACAGAAGCAACAAAGGCAGCATTTTTACATATTTTTGTGCTAGGGGGAAAAAACTGAGCTATGAATTTAAAGTATCCCTAAGATACTTTAAAGAATTAAGATAAAAGAGAAATGATACCTACTCAATAAATACCACTTATCCCAACTCAGAGATTGTTATTATTTTTTAATAAAATATACCGTGACAACTTAAAGCATGTTTGATCTAACTACCATTTGAAAGATTGCAGTATATACCTAATAGAAGAAGAAAAACAATTCACTTAATGCAATCCAATGACTTTCTATGTCTAATAAAACCAGACTTAGGAAAACATAGCAGAACATATCAATTTGAAGAGCTTATAACTCTTGATCCTATACTTTCTGCCTTTCCCACAAAAGCTTGGCTGGCTTACCTGATTTAACAGCAAGATTTAAACAAAGAGAAACCCCAATCTCTCTATTCTTTCTTGCCTCAGGACTAACCTGTACACAGTAGCTGCTAATCAAAGGTTTTCAAAGCAGTTTCCCGTGTGATATGAAAAATAGCAAGATTTCATATGGGTGAAATTGCTTATTCCTTTTCCTATGCGACTGTAACTCTGAGAAGAGCTCTCATGAACACACTGTCTGTCTCCAGTAGCTCCATAATGGATTGTGTGTGTCTTTAACATGGGCCTCTGTTCAGTTTCAGTCACAATGCTGAAGGGCTGCGGTTGCTTAAAGACATGGGGTAGAGGAAGGGTGTTCAGTTTGATAATACACTAGGAGCACACTTTTCCTACAGCGCATTGAACTGTGGATTTCCTTGTCATATATTTTATACCTTTTATAGGCCGAACTTCTCCGCAACATTTAACCTTATTGGACATTTATTTTCCAGGACCTGTTCTCAACCAGTACTGGCTAGAATTTTCTCTTTGTACTGACTGCTTTGGCGGTTTAACCAGTGGAGTGTGCAGACAATTGCTTATCCTCTAATGAGAGAAAGAGCCAATTTCCAATAAAACAGTTCTTCAGATAGCATAGATAAAACCCAAAGAAAGACATTATAAAGGTGATAGGTTTTAGTAAACAGAAAGTAAGTTTCTTTTTTGGGAAAGTAGAACATGTTTAGAAAGTAGTTAATAAAATGTGTCTAAAGCAAGCAGAAAAACGAGAGGAAATCACAATGGCCAAGGGTCAAAATGATTAAGGCACAAATTGCACCTTATGTAAAAGAAGAGAGCATGGCATTAGAAAATGCACTTTCTTAAAGCCAGGCACGGTGGTACACGCCTTTGATCTTAGTACTTGGGAGGCAGAGGCACGCAGATCTCTGAGTTTGAGGCTAGTCTTGTCTACAGAACGAGTTCCAGGATAGCCAAGACTAGACAAAAAATACGGTCTCAAAAATACAAAAGGAAAAAAAAAAAAAAAAAGGAAAGAAAGAAAGGAGACGCACTTTTTAAAAGTTAAGTGAGAAAGCAAAGAGTGAATAGTTCTCTCAACATTGCATCAATCATTCTTCTGTTCTTAATTTTTTTCTCTAGTCCCTATGCACAATGTAGAACCACTATTGAAGCATCCACTACAGGGCTAAAGTAATTGATGAGTTCTCATTTAAAATGAACCACCTGTAAGTCTTTCCAAAATCCAAGACAACACAGTTGAAAGGAAAGCAGCTGCAGCAGCGAAGGGGCTCCTGTCTCCAGACTGTGCGAACCCACCCTTGGCCACCTGTCATTGCAGCCCCATGGACCCTTGTATGGCTTCTGTCACAGATCTGCACTGAGATCCTTCTCAGCTGACTCCCCCAGTTAGCTAAGAAGCTCTAGAATGGAGCAGAGTCAAGATTAATATTCACTGAAAAACAAAAATGGCCTTATCACATTTTTGTGTGACCTTTACACGGTTAAACGAAGATATCTTCTCCCTGGGAAATTTTGTCTTCACATCAGGTTTGAAGAAAGAGAAAGAAATAAAAGTCCTTGCAACATTCAGAGTAAGGAAGGCTGGCATGTGAACCTTGGCAGATATTACGGTGCAGAGGCAATGGCAGGCAGGTTCTTTCCCCTGTCTCCCTGTATGCATTTTGTTTTCTACCTTGGGGCAGAATAACTGATGGGAAATGACATCTCTGGGAGAGCTGGATATGACTCTGAAATGCCAGTCAGCTCAGCGGCAGATAATAGAGGCTTTATTTCATTTCGTTTTGTTTTGCTCAGGAATGTTCTCTATGCCAAAGCTCTGCTCAGAGCTAGGAAAGTGGGAGGAAATGAGACTTGTAAAAAGTTAACCTTGAACAAAGGAAACACTAAAAAGCTCCATGTTGTCTGCTCTGCTCAAAGCTTTTTCTGGGATGAAGCCCAAATGGTTGCCATGAAGCATCTGGATAACTCAATGCAAAAAAAAAGGGGGGGGGGTTTCCACCAAGGTATATAGGTTCTTCAATCCTCTTATTCCACCCTCCTCCCTTTGTCTATAATTCCCTCCCTCCTCCCCACACCTGCCTTTTGGACTAAATTCATCTAGCATTGACTTATACCAAAAGCATATACTCCTTTAGTATTATGATCTCTACACACATTGTTAGGGGCAAATGGCTACCCCAGGAGTACCTGACTTTTGCCTTTTCTCCTATAAAACAAGAGCTGTACTCATGCTGTGTAAATGCAGGGCTTGGGCTGAGCCTAGAGCATTTCTTTCTCTGTTCTATCTATTCCTAAGCCTAGGCCTGGAAGCTTCTAGGCTCCATACAATCTAATCTTCCAAGATGACTGTTTCAATCAGGCTTCTCTCAGATTCTGACTGAATTGCTCTGGTTGGCATCATACCAACTTTAGCAATTTGTTCTAATCTTCTGGCTTTTTCTCATTCTCTGTCTCCTTTGCAACCTATCTCTGTAAGACTGTCCTGGTGGGACTGCCATACACACTACCTCCACCACACCACCCTACTCTCTCCCTGAACTGCTCTTAAGTAACCTCTCTTTCCTCTGCTGTTCTTGAGAGAGTTGGGAATATACTATCTCTGATTCATTCTGTCAAATCTTTCTCTGATTTACCACTTTATCTGCCTCTCAATTAAACATCATCTTAAACATGGCTGCT
>JADRCH010000115.1:3557062-3602032 GCA_019843965.1 Rhynchomys soricoides | reverse complement strand
TGAGGAAGAGTAATAATTTATCCTATGAATACATTTGTTTTTATTTTGTCAAGAGTCTCATGATAAACCAGAAAAGTGTCAGGTGACATTAAGTTTGATTTATAAATCAAAGGTTGCCAATGAAAAACATGATTCTTTGAAGAAGTTAAAGTTATAATCAAAGCAGAGCTGCAGGCTGGCAGACACCTTGATTTAAGAAGGGCACATCTCCTAGCATTAGAAAACATTAAATTTGATTCATCTTTTTTTGCAAACATGGAAGCCAGCAGAGACGTACTTATTGACTTGTGTATTGGAGTTACTCTACATGGCAGTGAAAGGCTGGTACTACAGAAACTGTCCAAGATCAATATTGCAGGGGATTTTGTAACGTGTCTGTCTTTGAAAGATTAGAGAAGTCAAAATGGCAAGCAAACTAATGAAATCAACATTTGATTTGAGTAAAATCTACTGAGATTCCTTTTAGTCATTAATGTTTGTGGAAAAGACTTAAGTCTTACTACACACTCATGAATCCTGACTTACTGCTACCCTTTGGCCTCCTCGTGCCCTCTTGCTCGTGGGAAAAGTCAACTAACCAGTTTGGCTAATGATGTCGGGGTGGAAGGGTCATAGGTCACTTCTAGGCAGATGCAGTGAAAAACCAGAGTTTACCTCCCTGGCTATGGTTATCTCTTTGACACATGCTCTAGAAATTGCTGCTTCTTGATACAAACAGATTTGCACTATCACTTTCTTGACAGCAGCTTAGCCACTAGCAGAAAGCCATTAGACACCAAGATCTCAGAGTTCACCTATGTGATTTTTTGAAATTTTAAATTTTTTCTTGTAAAATATGAATATTATATATTCCTGTGATATAAAGTAGACATTATGAAATGACACACACACACACATATGTAACAGGAATTATGACATTTAATATTCAGTTAATAATTTTCAGATCAGTGCCACATATGAATTACTTCACTGATATTTTTGGGAAATCCTAAAGCTATAAAAGTTCCTGAGTCCCATTTTGTAGATGAAGAAACTGAATTTCAGAGAGGTTAAAATAATACATCAAAGTATCACAATTAGAAATTGCTGCACGTCGGACAGAAATTGACCTCGATCCAAACTGAGGTAGGTTTAGCTATTGAACCATATTATTTACAAACTGAGATCAAACTGAAGCAGAGTTAAAGGAATGTGGGTAAGAAGAGAAATCCAGGGCATCTGTCTTGAAGTGGTGGCTTATGGTTCCCAGAAGATTCATTGAGCAAGGCACAAGGGCAGGTATCTAGACAGAACCAATAGGGGAAAGAGAAGGATGCTGTGTATGGGGCAAAGGGGAAGAATGGGCATGATGACAGGTAGGAGGTGATGGAAGCTCAGGGTGGGGGATGTCAGGGAGCTGTAAACTATCCAAACTAAGACTTCCAGCTTTAGGATTCACCCATTGCAAATGGATGTCTCTGTTGTTCTTTTGTCTTTACTAATCAGCCATCCGGTTCTTTATTAATAACAGGAATAGAACTCAGCAATCCCCTAGACAACCACTGTCATCTTTCCATTACAGCATCTCTCATCAATTTTCAGTGTTCGCTTTCTGCTTCTTTTTCTTTGTACTTAACCACCTATCTTGTTTTCCATGGCATGGGTCTCACAATGCTACTATCTAATCCTCCTGTAATGGTATTTTAGGTCTGGAATTATATTATAATGCTACTGTTTTATTGTGGAATTCTAGAATGTTTCTTTTATATGTGTGCCATTATTAAATTCTTACAAATTGATTTTTGATCCAGGGAAAGTACATACTTTTCTGATTTTCTTTAAATCACTGTGAAATTTTCCTGAATCATCAATTTAAAATTGTTCAGTCCAATGTAGGATTTTATGATTCATCCAGGATCTTTCCAACACTGATATTTTGCTTAAGTATGCATTATTAGGTTTATAAAGATGGATTTTTAAAAATTCTAATAGACCAAATTATTTTTATTCATTGCTTTTTTAGGCCATTTATCCTTTTTAATAATTGGTTGAGATATATTTTCAAAGTAATAGTTTATTTTATAAGTGGCTATATAGTAACAGTAGTTCTTATAGAAAAAATGATGTTGGAGCTGCGATATTTATGAAATTTCCTAAGGGCATATAAACCACTTAGCTTTAATCTTAGTAGAAATTACAAAATGAGCTATGTTTGATTAAGTCTTATAGTACGTAATGCCTTCTAACCATATGACCTTGATCAGAACTTGTGTCTGCTTTAATTCATTGTTTTCTTAGCTTATAAAATACAGGCAATACATGGGTGAAGTGTATTGAAGAGCTTTATAAACAATGGCAGAGAGAATGCAGCTAGTACTGCAGTTCCACACTTTGAATAATATTTACAGGTCAATTGTCTCATATCAGCATATTACTTCTGATGATTAAAAAGTCTAAATAGTTTTATGAAATTAGATAAATAGGAGTGGATGCAAATGCCCAATAATTAGAGGAAACATTAAATTGAAAAAAAATATAGGAGCTGGAGAGATGAATCAGCAGTGAGGACACTATATGGCTCCTGTAGAAGATCTGAGTGGTTTCAGGGTCTATGTCGGTGGGCTCACAACCACCTATGATTCCAGTTCTAGGGAGATCATATGCCTCTGTGGTCTCAGTGGGAGCATCACACATGTACACAAAGCCAAATACAAACACACTCACAAAATTAAAAATAAACTAATTTTTAAAGGAAGAAAAGGAATGTAAATAGTATCTACACAAAATTTCTCCTTTCCCCCAGTGATTTTTAGTGCTGTCTCTAAGTTTAAGTATAATTGCATGCATTTACATGATATGCACATGGACCAGGGGAAAAGAGAGAGGGGAGAGAGTTGGGGAGAGAAACACACACACACACACAGAGACAGAGAGAGAGAGAACGAGAACAAACTATAATATATTTAATGGAACCAAGAATGGCCTTTATTTGGCAAAATGAAAACCCTTTTGTTATGCAAATATTTTTATATTAAGGAAAAGGGTTAAAAATCAGATGTGTCACTTTAAAGTTACTGTAAAAAATGAAAAGCTGTGTAGGCAGTTAGACTTATAATTTTGAAAATGACAACAATTCTGATTTGTTAGCTGTGAGTCTTAGGTAATTGTGTGGCCTCACACAAAGAAAACAAATGAATTTGGATTTGATATGCAGTCATCTAAGTAAAATGCCTGTTGTTTCAACAATTTTCAACAATTATAATCTCAGTTGAAGGTACAACCTCAAAATTGAGTTTTATAAGGACAAAATGTTTGGGTAGCATTTGAGATTGAATTCAATTTGACCGAATCTGTCACTGGTGTTTTCTGTACCATGGTTGAAATTTTTCTGGTGAATTAAGTGTACCAGTCTAATGGACCCTGAGGCACTCTTGCCTCAAAAGAAAGAAGAAAGATGGGTGACAGTTTGAAATTATAATTTAAACAGGGATTTTAAACCATTGTATTTTTATAAATGTAATTCTTTTCCTATCATCTCCTTAAAGCAAAGCCTTATTTTTGGATGTTAAAAGGCAAAAAATAGCGTTAGAGACAATACAATGCGCCTTCTGTGGTACTCTTTCTGTCACTGAAATGTTTGCATTATATTTGTAGCAATTACCAGAAAGTGGGCCACTGTTGTGACAGTTCTGACCATGTTGATTTCTAGAAGAATATGGAAGACTTTGGGAGTTTAGAGTAGAAAGAACAGTTAACTACTGTAAGTAAGGCTTAATGACTATTCTAGTAGAACTTTGGAAGACAATAGTGCCAAGAACAATGTGGACTATGGCGGCCAAGAGTGAGAGGTTTCTGTGGGGAATGCTATTACCAATTAGGCTAGAGACCATTCTTGTGATATTTTGACAAGAAAGAATGTGGCTGATATTTGTCCTTGTCCCAAAAATCTGCCTGTGGCTAAGTGGAAGAGATTTGGACTAATTTCAGCTGCACAGGAGATTTCAATATAGCCTAATACCGACTCTGTCTTGCCGTTATTCACATAGTCCCTCTTATGTAGGTCTACAGTGGAAAAGAGCAAGCAGAACAAAATGAAATACAACACTTACCATAGGAGGAAAAAAACCGAGCACCAGGAAATGTAATGCTGGGGACAAGGCTTTTGCTGAAAGAGATTAGAAAAGGCCTGATGTGAAATGGTGTAAAGAGATTGGGGCCCCTCAGCTTAAGATGCCATTTAAGTTGTGAAGGGAAAGAGCATAAAAAATTTCTGTTCCTAAAAAGCAATCATAGATTAAAACTTATGCAAATGTAGTTCAAGAAGTTTCCATCCTGTGCTAGCAGCCGAACTAGGCAGCATCTATCATGTGGTTCTGGCTTGAGAGTCATGAATGATGCAGGAGTAAATTGGTTGTATAATAATAATGGAGTCAAGTGTCCTTCATGGTTAAGGAACACTGCTGACCTGGGTGTGAAGCAGGGGAGTTCCTTTATGGAAGTCTTGGAAGGCAATTGTATGCAGCTGTGAAAAGGTGAAACCTAGATTACATTGGAGAAACCCCAAGATGCTAGAAGTGTCAGAGCCATAGAGTATCTGCCAAAGGAAACTGTAGACAGGGAGTGGAATCAGCCTAGGAGAGAGAAGTGCATCATGGTCAGTAAGGCTGGAAGGACAAAGCCATCTAAGCCTTTTGACATCAGACATGGCATGGTGCTACAGGAGTGGGAACTTAGATACTCATCCTCCAACAAGCCACACCTGGTGACTTACCCAACCATAAAGCTCCCAGGAATTCTATAACAACATCTGATTTTTGCATCTATTGTGAACTGATTTCCCAATGCTGGCTTCTTTGGGTATACTTGCATGGCATTTAAGTGAGTCTCCAAATCTGCAAACTACACAAACATTAGTGTCTTGCTATCCATACATAATAAAGCCTTTATAAAGAGGATAGTCAGGACAATGATGCAAATCCCTGAGCTGCCATCTTATACTCAATAGTGGGACAGAGAAGATAATCTTGGTGAAATACTTTGAAACTCCATGGTCATCTGTTTCCAGCCAATGGCAGGTGGTCACAGAAAGTCATAGTTAAGATATTAAAGACCAACAGAAGCAAGGTCTAACAAACAAAATATTCTATCCAACAGTATCAATCTATAGACCCACAGGTCCTTGTTGGCTACATTAACATAGACAGGAGGCACTAACCAAACTCTTTAGAGTCCTCACTGACTCTCCTTGAGCTGTTCCACTTCTTCCATACCCCAAGCCCTTCCATGGTGCCTCTCTGCATTTTCCTACCCTCAGTAAACTTGCTGGGAATGTTCAGCCATGCTCTGGGCTTGTCAATAGTCAACAGTGTCCTGCTCTCTCTTGCTGCATTTCTGCCCAGGTTGTTTCTCTAGGTCACAGAGGCTCTGACTGTAGCTGCAGCTGTTGCTGTTCCATCATCCACCATACCTAGCTCCTGGAGGAGTCACTAGTTGAGTAAAATAATTCCATCCCTAAAATAGCATTTTGCAGGAGAGAATGGGACCCTACTCAATTTTGGGGGATAATTGCTTTCATTTGCTATGATAAAACATAAACAAAAGCAATTTTGAGAGAATATAATTTATTTGGCTTATATATCCCAGGCTGTAGTCCTACAGTCCATTGAGGGAACCCAAAGCAGGAACTCAAAACAGAAGCATAGAGGCAGGAATTGAAGCAGAGGCCGTGGAGGAATATTGCTTACTGGCTTCCTACCCCATGGTTTGCTTAGCCTCTTTTTTTTTATGCCACCCAGGACCAACTACCCAGGGACTGTACCATCTCTAGTGTGCTGGGCCCTTGTATATTAATTAATTAATATTATGTAATTAATTAATTAAATATTAATTAAAAATTTCCCCACAGACTTGCTTACAGGACAGTGCAATGGAGGCATTTTCTTAGCTGAGTTTCCTTCTTCCTAAACGACTGTAGATTATGCCTAGTTGGCAAAAATAATACTAATCAATTCAGTGAGCCCACAGAATAGGTGGGATAAACTGATAGAGTAGAAAATTATGATCCCAGAGTTATACATGGTTATTTGTTGTTTCGACCAACTATTATTTGGAATGTCATCCTTTAGTGTTTCCTATGCACTGGTTCTTACAGACCAGGGAGTGCCTTGCATATGAAGATGGGATGAGGATGAAGACTGAGCCATATGAGTGAGGATCATATCCACCCATTTACTTTTCTTGATGTTCTTTGTAAGTAAAAAGTGATATTCTCTGATTAGTTGATTAAGACCTACTCCAATGACATGTACACATAAAATATATAATATATTAAAACTAAAAATGTAAGAATACATGTGTCAACCACATGGGCATAGGTGTGTTATTTTATGAAAAAAATAGTGGCATTTTATGGCTTGTGAAATTATATTGTTAAATTGCTTTAAAATTAGATTCCTGAACTACACTCTCTGCCTCTATCTCTGTCTTTGTCTGTCTGTTTCTCTTTTGCATCTCTTTCTCTCTCTCTCTCATGTATGTTTGTGTGTGTATGACAGAAATGGAGCTGTAAGTATGTGTGACACATGTACATGTGTGCAAACACACTCACAAAGGCCGGAGGAGGATATCAACTATTCTATTACACTCTACCTTGTTCTCTTGAGGCAGAGTCTCTTCCTAAATGAGGAGCACAAGTCATATTTTTGTCTAGGTTGGTAGCCAAGCAACCCACAGAAGTCCTTCTGCCTCTGCCTCCCCCAGTATGGCAGTTAATAGGTGCATACAAAGCCATTCTTGGCTTGCTGCTTGATCTCAGGTCCTGTGATTGTAGAGGAAGCACTCTGAGTCACTGGAACATCTCTCAAGCCCCTGAGACATCTTTTGCAATCAGATCCAGGTATCATTTTTCTCTTAAGAGAGGAAGCAATGAATAAGTAGATGACTATTCATAACCATTTGAATAAACTATGTTCATAGTAATTATCCATAAAAATTTTAGATTCAAGAGAAAACCTTAATCTCCTCCCCCAATTAAGTTTTCAAGGTAAAACACAGATGGTTTCATCACCATCAGAACCATTACAGAGCCCATTGTTTTTCTCCCTTCTCATGACACCAGAACAAATATTGTCAGACCAGAACATCTCACCTTCCAATCTAGCTGGTCTATAGGCTACATGAGCATTTTAACCATGATCTTAAGAACCAATAATTAAAGTGACAACCCCTCACATTGTTTGACTGTGTTTACAAGTGAACACGACATTCCTTGTTAACACTGGGAGGCCAGCGTGTGTCCTGGGCACTGTTTGTGAACCTGTCTACCTGATTAGTTTGTGTTCTCTGCAATAACCCTGATAGTACTGAACATATGTTGTGGTCAAAAGCTGTCAAGGGAAAATAAGGCAGTCATTGCCATCTATCTCTGTCACCGTGAATACTTACAATTATTCAGTTACCTAGTAAGTGATGAAAGATTCCAATTATCAGACTTTTAGGATTTTCATGTGTGACAAAAATAATTTGATAAATTTTTAAATAACTAGAGAGAAATCATTACAAATGACCACTTATCCTATTCAATTTAAAGTCATAGCCTAATCATTAGGCTGATAATTGGCTGTGGCTAACAAAACAGAGCAAATGTAAATGACAAGACCAAGCTAGAGAGTCACAGGTTGTCATTTTCAGATACTGCACAGTGCTTCTGCTGTAGTGTCACAGAAAAGAGAAAGTTCACCTTAGGTAGAACATACAAGGGAGGGGGTGGGGAACATTTAGAAACACCTAGTAACTTCTATAGATTCTGTGCTTTTACAATGTCCCTGACATTTTTATTAATGTGTGTAAGTAAATGTTTATCTAAGCAATATGGTTCCCCAGTAGTTTTTTCTGCTGCAAGTTCTCCATTAACCACATGTTTTATCTTGGTATTTTATAATGTGCTAAATAAAAAAACTCACTGAATAGCATGGTGTGTACACCAGCTCACTCAAGCACAACTGCCAGGGTCACCCGGGGCTGCTGTAAATCAATTACAGTCGTTTCCTAAGGATTAGGAGATGTGCTTTGAGAATGTGTTCTTGTGCGTCTTAATTTGACTTTAGTAAAATTCCACTGGATTATAGAAACAGTGCAGGGCTTTTAGTATGAGCAGGAGATGAGCCTTATTATAGGACTGTGGTATTTACTATTCAAGTCATGTTCACACTTCATTAGAAGTTGTGTCATGAATAACGAACTCACTCACAGCACTGATTCTAAACCATCTGAAACCAAAAGTTAATACCAAGCACAAGACAAAAAGAACAGGGTTCTTCAAACCTTAGGTGATTCTGCAGAAACAAAATTATGTGAAAACCACATGAGTTATTAGAAAGATTTAGAATAATGCTTTAACCCTTGAGCTACCAAAAGATGTCTCTGTATTGACTCTGTTGGCATCTTTAAAAAGAGATTTTAAAGCTGAGCATGATTTCAGTTATCCCAGTATGTAGGAAACAAAGGTAGGTAGCTGTTTAAAGTTCCAGGCCAGCCTAGGTTACATTTTGGGTTCCAGACCAGACTGGGTGATGTGATGAGTTCATGTTTCACCAACAAAAAGAAGCAAAATGAAAACACTACAAAAGAAATACATTAAAATGCCAAGTCTGTCATCAACATGATATACTAAGGAAATACAGGGATAATAATAAAGTGCCAGTCTTATTAATTCAGAAGGTAGACTAGAAAACATTTCATAGAACGCATGCTCAACATGCAGAAATCCCAGTTTAATCCCAGAGCCATCCAAAAAATACAAACATTAAAAAAAAAAAAAGTACTTCAGAAAGCATGAGAATGATGTAGTACAGGCGTTTTCTCCCTTACCTAGGTCACAGTTCCTTAAATCAATATGGGAAATGACAAACTGAAAAAGGATATGCCATAGAGCAACAATAGCACACTGTTCAGTATCTGAAAAGAACATAAAAACTTAAATTCAGAGCGAGGGCAGGAGCAGTCTTTGATTTTACAACCTGACAGGGCTGTAACAGGCTCAGTGGTGAAAAAGGGAATTACGCTGCACTCCAGGTCAGCAAATATTTGCAAAGTCTCTTTGTTCCTCACTATCATTAATTGTTTCTTTAGAGTGAGGCATGTCTTCAAATGGTGTTGGCTAAAGCAAATGGAGTCTGCTTCTAAACCATCATCTGACCTGAATTTCTTATCACATTATCTTCATAAAAGCTTAGTTATTGAAGTTTAGTAGTCCATTTAATTCCACATGCAGTTCCAGGTAAAGATAGTTGGGTTTGGGCTTTATTAGCATGTCTATTTAGAAGAATTCTGGAAATGGGCTATTTACTGTAGCATCAATGATTGTGGCTAATGAATAGCAACAAATTCCAAGAGAATTGTATAGATCAACAGAATCCAGGAATAAATCCAACATTCTTACATTTATAAATACAAAAATAAAATGCAGTTGTGGACAATTAAGGTAGCATCTTAAGTGCAAAAAGAGTATACTTAACTGGATGTTGCATCTTTGATTGATTTTAGAGAAGTTTTTAACTGATAAACACTGTGGAAACATTTCTGTTCTTGATTTGAGCTAACCATTCTTCATATTCTGAATGGATTTTAAACTCAGCGATGAACAGTGAGTGAGTGACTCCTGAGAACATCAAGTCTCCTCCGACCCAAGGATAAAAGGCTTGAGAAACTTGAATTCATGATTTTTCATGATCCATGGGGAGGCAAGGGTAGTGCCTGGGCAATTTTATCATCTCTGAAAGCAAAATCCATCCACGAAGGCTGTTCTCGAAGAATAATTTAGAGACTTTTGCTAGGTCCATTTATTCTTTTGGGTTATTAAGAAATCAATTGGTAAGTAGCCACTGTAGTCTAATAAAAATTTCTTTTACAGCGTTTTGCTAAATGTCAACATTTATATTAGACTTCATCGTTACAATCTTTCTTTTTCCAACATAAAACTGTCAAGAGAATTAATTATCAGAGAGCTCAGTATTATTCTTGAACCACAAAATCAAGAAACTGATTGTTGCCACAGCAGTGACAGGGATATTTGAGAACAGACATTGTCTAGTCTCATACTAATGCTAAGATGCTCCAAACCTGGTCCAAATTCTTTAGTGTTTTGCAGTTCTGTATATTGAAGAAAACAATGAAAATACACTAACTAGAAAGCTTTTGGAGTAATACAATTAAGAAAACTGACCTTTTTCACAGTGAGGAATAAGGTTGTACTTATGGAATGGGTGTTATTAATGGGTGTAGAATGCAGGCTGAAGAACTACGTGGAATTGTGTCTAATGAGGTCAGTAATTCTTTAACCTGAATCAGTATCTTTTGGTTGAAATTGCCCCAAACCTGTCCTGATCACCTTTGTAAAAAGCTTTTGACCGCTTTTGGCTCCTCATCCCCAGGCTCAGTATTTTCTTTTCCCTTCCAAATAGGATGGGCTTTAAAAAAATAGCATTAATATGTGTTCTAATACTTCAGCTGACTTTTTGTTTTATGGCTCCCAAGATTGACTTTATAAATTATGCTTATCTTTAGCATATTATTTAATCATCTTCTTTTGTGAGTACTTTTCTTAATTTGTCTTTACTTTAGAATTCTAAGATAAAAAAGGGAGTCATTACATCAGGCTCATTTTCTTTGGAATGATTGCTCTTATGTGTGTTTGTGTGTGTGTGTATGTGTGTATGTGTGTGTATGTGAATGCATGTATATGTATACAAATGTGTGTATGTATATTTCTGTAATATCTAAATAGCTATCTGTGTAGATACATGTTTATGTCTTTAAAGGTGTAGATGCTTTTCTTTTTCATTGTTGTTTTTAATTTCTAAGTTGTATAATGTATCTATCAGACGAGTGATACATCTTGTAGTCTTCACATTTCTGTTGTGCTCTTTCAGGTTTCTTGTACAACAAAATGCATTAAAAATCAGGAATAAACTTCAAATGTATGCAGAAAAGAAAGACTTAAGGGATGCAAAAGCCCTTTTCAAAGAAAAGCTACAATATGAAATGATTAATTCAAGCACACTTAGCATAAAACACTTTCAAAGATGTCTCTTTGAATTACTATGTGCTTATTAAAATATGGAAACATTATGAAAACAGGAAAGACAGCTAAAATAAACCTTATTCTATAAAAGCCACAGGCTTCAGAGAAAATGCCTTAGGTGACAGTCAGGGTGGTGACCAACACTGGCTGGACAGCCAATTCCCCATGTATGCTCCTTTCCCTTGCTGCCTCTGTCTGGCACAGTGGATGTCAACTGGAGTGGGGTTCAGTCTCATTACTATTTACACAGAAAAGAATCAGGTTTTCTTTCTCCAAAATGAGTATTTTATTGTTTTAAGTCTGCAGAAATGTCAATGATAAAACATATTCTTCCAAGAAAACCAAGGAAAGTGAAGGTGTAAAGACTCCATACAATGTCCATCTGAGATGAACACCACAGCTCTCCTCTTTATTCCCAGTGATTATTGACAGTTGTCAATATAATTTTCACCTTACTCAGGATTATTATTTATTTCCTTGACTTGTCTATTATAGAAAATATAACTTTCCTTTACTTGTAGAAAAGATTTCAATTTCTTCCCATTTTATAACTTTTTAATATGTAACTTTTTTCTTCTGATTTGCTTTCTATCAAATTATATGGTGATAATTGATTTGTTGATTGTATCTATAAATTTTCTTGCATTGAAAACATGGAGAATATTAAAGTGTACCTGCTCTTGAATAGTCAATATTATTGCTCTTTAGAAAACCTTCAGCCTCTTAACAGTAAAGAAAGCTTGTAAATAATATGAATCTTTCAAACTTTAGACACATATGGACACTTTGAATGTTGAAAACTAATGTTTCACATTTGAAATTTAAAAAGCATGCATATTTTCATTGTGTCTAAGCCATACAATAGGCTTCACAATTTTGTGTTTCTAAATTTGCCAAGTCTGTTTGTTCATGCAATCAGATACAATAGGCATTCCTGAAGTTAATTTTAGCTTCCTTCATGTTGCCTGAATTTTCAATTGTCATCATAATATGTATTGTTACTGTCTGTTTTTTATGTATGTTTCTTGTCGTTTACAGGAATATCTCATCCAGGAATTTATTTTTTTAAATTTTTAATTTTTTTTTTTTTTTTCGAGACAGGGTTTCTCTGTGTAGCCCTGGATGTCCTGGAACTCACCCTGTAGACCAGGATGGCCTCGAACTCAGAAATCCACCTGCCTCTGCCTCCCAAGTGCTGGGATTAAAGGCATGCACCACCACTGCCCGGCACATCCAGGAATTTATAATACTGCAAATAAGAAATAAACACTGATTGTAGGCATTATCTAGTGCATTAAACACTTAGAACTAGAATAGCTAGCCAGTGCTGAGAACAGAAGCTTGTGTTGTTGTCAGTTCTCTTCCTTCTATTATATGGATTTTATTTGTTGGTCAGGGGACACTGTCTCCATTACAGGAACAAAATCACACCTCTTCATGATATCCAGTGGTCAGAACTTTGTCCTGTGTCCTAGTTGCATGGGAATACAGACAATCAGGTGTAAGCCTTGAATAGGTCAAGATACATCTGGGACCTTCCATGCCTTCCTCTGAAAACTTAGATTTCCTAGCAAGTAAATTAATGTCAAATATGGTCCAAGTGTTTCATGCACAGATTTTGGAATGTTCTCACTTCTCCTGAACTTGGCTTTTCCTAGGTGGCAGCTAGAGTGAGTTCTGTCCCACTGATGTTTGTGCAGAAAAGAATCATGCACTCTTTCTCCATAATGAGTATTCTATTACTTTAAGTCTGTAACTGCATCAAGACTCCATTGCCCTATTTTATTTTGGAATCTTCTAGTAAGAACTAGATGTCTGGTCTGATGATCTCTCTTGGTCTTTTTTATTTTAATGAAGGATATGTCTACTTTTCCTGCAACGGAGAGCTTTGACATTCTTAGCACATCCCAGTTTTCCTCATTGTGTCTACTCTTAGAATCGTTTATTTAGTATCATTTGGTTCTTTTACTTTGAATATGTTAATTTTAATAGTTTTTATTGAGATATAATTTATATAATTAAGCTTTACTTCTTTAGTGAACAGTTTAATCATTTTAGTATATTTTTAGAATTATGTACAACCATCTAAATATAATTTTAGAGCATCTTAATCAAGAATTATACCTATTACAAGTCACATCCTGTCCATGTCTCTGTCTCTGCTCATCCCTACACAGCCAGTAATCTACTTTTTTTGCTTATGGATATGAATCTTTTTTGCATACATTATATAAATGAGATAAATAAACATGTTGTATTTTGTGACTTCCTTTTGTCATTTAATGGGATGTTTTGGAGGGTCATCTATTTTAAATATAATTTATTTTAACCTGTACATAAAATAATTATGTATCTTCATGGGGTGATTAGGTATTTTGATTGATGTACATATTGTATAATGTTTGGCATTTATCTTCATGGCAAAATCATCTATTTCTTTCTGTCTGAGTTTCACATTTAAAATACTTGTGCTCATTTTTTCAGATTTATTTTCATATTCTATGAAAGGATAAGCAAGGATATTTAATGATAAATAACAAGTTTAACTCAAGAACTAATAGTTAGGCTATTGAAATCATCTTCATGGAGGTAGAAAAAAGTTTCATGTTTTGAAACACTGCTTTCACAGACAGCCAAGGTACAAACAAAAGTTGCTAGAGGATCATGCTGGGTGAGGTTATCATATCTAAATCAGATAGCAATTGGGGGAAATTCACAATAGAGCAAGAGGATATTAAATATAGCTACCACAAGAATCATTTTTATTGGTTAGATATTATCATGTATCCTCAAGAAGTTCATTGATCACCCTCTGGCGCATTTTTTTCTTTATTTCCCATGAAAGAAAGAACAAATGAGAAAAACTAAAAGGGCATTTCTGGAGAAAGTCACACACTTCATAGAAACTCACATACTGAGAAGGCTGGTTTGCCCTCTGGAGATCGGTGGTTAGAAGGTTCAGCAAGGATGTGGTGCTGTGCTGACAGTCCTCTCTAGGGATGAGCCCTTCCTACATAAATACAAGGCAGACAGTGAAGGCTTTGGTTCTGCTCTGCAGGCTCCAGGAAGCCTGAATATAGAACAGATCTGTGGATTCACACAAGAGAGGATGATCCAAGGCTTGCATGTGGGCACTGAGGCTTAAGGGTGAAGACCTGAGGCCCTTGGTTCTTAGCACAAATATTTATGAGAAAACTAAAATAAGTGAAGATTATATACAACCTGCTAGTGTAATTACATAGACCATTTCTTTGTTTATTTGTTTCTGGTATTTCAGTGTCTACATTGTATCTATTGAAAGAGATTAATGGAAATTTATACTGTTCATATAATTTTATACTATATGTGGAGTAGGTGCAATGAACAAGCCAGAGAACAGACATAGCTATATTTATAGAAGTAGCAATCAATTATGACTAACATACGGAGCAATAAAATAAGAAATTGCCTCGCTGTGACCACAATATCCAGAGCATAGGATATTGTGTGAGCAGAGGCCTGAAGTACCTCACTACATCCTTGGGTTGGTTGGGACACAGAGAGGGTCTCTCAGAGGAAATGACTAATGGATATAAGTGGGTAAGTGTTGCCAGCTACAGCAACAGATTGGGAGAGACAGAAAGAGAAAGATCATCATTTCAAATGAGGAAAATGACCACTTTACAGAGAGAACATTATGCATTCAAAAGACATTAAGCAGTTAGCTGTGAATGGATAAAAGGGAGGGGACAGGAAGGAGGATAGAGAAAGCTGGAGCTGCTGAGGACCAGGTAATACAGGGCTCCATGTGCATCCTAAGGTACTTAACCTTGGTTGTAAGGGAAATGAACTCACTGAGTGATTTTTCATTACGGGGCTGTCATTACAAAGTGTGCTTTTCAGAAAGATTACTATAACTGCTACATGAAAAAATGTGTTGGAAGAAATAAGGCTGCAGGAAGTAAGCACATTTGACAAGCTTTTAAAACTCCAAGAGAAGATAGCCAAATGAGAGGTGGCAGTGGTTCAGACAGTGACGGAGCAACATGGGTAGAACAATTTGGATGGGTGTGGGAAGCAGAATGTGAACGCTGGAGTACTAATAAACGACTTTATGTGAAGACTTGGAAAAAGGAAGAGGAGTCAGTTAAGCACCATGTCCTGTCTAGGATGGGTAGGAAAATGGAGACACAGTGCACTAAGATTAGATACATTGTAAAAATTTTATGATTACCATCACAGGTGGGCTTATTGTACCACCAAAGAAAGAAGGAGTCTTGGAGAGTTAGACGGATTGCATGGCATTCCTTGGTGTTGGATCTAACAGTGGGGTGGAGTGAAGTCCTGTACACCTGCCCAGGGTGCTCGAGGCCCCTGGGAGAGGCAGGCTGAGTGGACCAGCTCTGTGGGGTTCCCATGCTCTTGGGCATCACATGCTTCTGGATGCCGTGGAAGAGCTGAGAATGAAGTAGGACCACAGACTGGATCTAGCCTGGGCTGAAAGGGGAGAAGGAGCACTGCTGGTGTCCCACGACCTGTGGACCAGGTTGGTGGCTTGTGCACCGGCTAACTGGATTGGCTTGGTAACTGCTGTGGCTGAAAACACTGGGATGCCTTCGTCAGGAGGCCCCAGGCGAAGTCCATTGTTTCCCACAACAGATGAAGACAGTCCAGGGTTTCAGAGCGTTTATTGCCATTGCAGAGAGTGGTGTTGTGAGACCATATCCCGTGACCTCAGGGAGGGGCGAGGTTGAAATAGTAACTGGGAAAGGGGGTGGCTAAGCCTCTAGGTGCCTCATTAACATGGGGATGTCTTGAGACTACTTGGCCATGCCTCTACCTGTGATGGGGCTTGGGGGTGTGACCATTCCTCTACCGGAGGAGGGGTTTGAGGGGCGTTTCCTTTTTACATGACCACATGTCACAGATCTATGGAGAGAGATAGGCACATGTCAGGAGCAGTTTCTAGGTGTTTGGCAAATGCCTGCCATTGCTCCTTATAGAGTTTTTACCCCCTATTAGGCTCATGGGATTTGAACCTTGGCTCAACCAGAAAACAGACTGCCTTACACGGGCCCACACCTTGGTGCTAATTGGTCTCCTTAGGTCACTGAAACCATATTTTTATAGCATTTTCCATGCCTTTATTTTGCCTGTCAAATCCCTATGACATCTCCTTTATTCTTTTAAACATCAGTGCATGCTGTGTGCATTTATACTGGATAAGCTCTTAGAGTTCAAGTAAACAAGGTTCAATCTCTGTTCATCAGTAGCTTTCAATCTCAAGTCTTGATTTGCAGCAAGGGTGAGACAAGAAAGACCAAAGCTTGATCAACTAGCTCTAGAAATTCAATTGTGTGATCTAGTGTATCTGGTCTGACCCATGCCTTTAGCAGCACATCTAAATTGGATGAATTGGGCAATTTGCCATTCAGTATATTTTTAATTGTTTTTTTTTCCAGGAGAGTACATACAGTTCTAAATTCTAGTTCTATTGAGGAAAAATGTTAAATACTACAAAAAAAAAGTATAAACAGGTTAGTTTGTACATTCCAGGATACTATGAAATTTATTTTAAAACAAAATATCTGCTGTATATTCTAACACATACATACTCATAATACATGTGTGTGTATGTGTGTGTGTTTATGTGTATGTGTGTGTGTATATATATGTGTGTGTGTATGTTTATATATATGTGTATATGTGAATGTATACACACACACACACATACACACTATCACAGATGGAGAAGGAGAAGGAGAAAAATGGTTAACCCTAAATAACATTATATTTTAGCAAATTCAGTACGGTATGGCAATTTATCCATACCCATGGTACTGAAGATAGATTACAAATAGTGTTTCTCCTTCACAGAAGGTCTTAGAATAGTGAGTATAAAGAACTGATTTATGATTAACATAATAAATCCCTTATCAGTTGCAATCACATGAGGCATATAAATTAGCTTTATTCTGCTACTGAAAAGACAATGTTGACAGAGCAGGTGACCACTCTGCACTCAGGATTCCCAGCAAGTCATTGATCTGTAGCTTTGTCTTTTTCAGTGTTAGGAGAATAATTGTCCAGAAATGACAAACGTTGCCGATGCTTTGTTCCTGAAACAATGGAACTGTGAAATAGGCAGTTAGACTTGGGAATTGCAGGTCAATATTTTGATAACTTTTAAAGATGACACATTCTTCTGATAGTAGCCACAGTAAAGGGCTACATTGGGAGGGAAGCTTTCAGGAAGGGACTCGGTCTGTGTCTAGCTGTAATTAATGGTATGTCTATAATATTGCTATATCTTCAAGTGAAATTAGCGAACAAATGCTACTCTGTTTTTACCTCTGCTTTCATCATTTTTTTTCTTAATATAAATGAGGTAAAATTAGTGGCACTGATTATGATGGCAACCCATTTAATTAAATATTTTTCAACTTTCAAATGACATATTTAGATTCAAAGAAAAGGCCATTTGTGATTTTTAACTTAAAATTTAATAATTTTGCTTACATTTAAAATTTTGAATTATTTTTACCATATTTTCAGACATAAAGCATGAAAGAATATTCTAAAATTTAGTTATTGGTCAATTTTTAATCTCATAAAATAAAAAGGAAGAAACTTCTGAAAGAAAAATTCATTTTCCAGAACTAGTTGGGTGAAAAAATAAAGAAGATTTTTTGCTGTTTCTTTTATAACTTAGTACATCACTACATTGATCAGTAAGGATTTTTCCCTCCTTTGAGCCAGGAACCTATATTTTGTGTGTGTGTGTTTCTTATCATGTGCTTACTGAGAGATCCCATACACAGTAAAGGAAACCCAGTAGTAAATGTTAAGAGTCACTTGAAAACCAAAAAAAACTTTCTAAAAACATCCCACATGAATGGGGACTGAGCCATAAAATATATGCCAAAAGTGAAAGGAAATCTTAGGGATCTCTAAGGTAGCAATTTAAGGGCAGTGATTTATGAAGAAAATGTGAAAGAGGAAAGAATGTGAATTTCACACTCATGGAAGTGAAATAACCCACTAGTCAGTGATGAGTGGACCAAAGAAAAAACAAGATGGAAATAGAAAAAAAAAAACAAAAACAATAAAACATCTGGGGAACATTCAAAGCAGTTTTAATAGTGAAATTTGTAGTTACATTTAAAAAACCAGAAAGAGTACAAATAAATGACTTAATAATGCAACTCAAGAATTTTGGAAACACAAGAGCAAATCAAGCCTAAATCCAGGGGCGATAAGAAATGATAAAAAATCAAAACAGAAATTAATGAAATAAAAACAAAGAAAACGATACAAAGAAGAACCAATGAATCTAAGCGCCAGTACTTTGGGAAGATAAACAAGATTGGCAGACTCTTGGCCCAACTGACTGAAAGAAATACATGGACAGAAAAACACTACAACAGACATGAAAGTTCAGAACACGATAAGGGAGTATTTTAAAAACCTGCACTCCATTAAACTGGAACATCTAAAAGAAAGGGATACATTTCTAGATTCACCAAAATCATCAAAGTTGAACCAAGAAGAGAGCAACAATGTGAACAGACTCATAACAAATGAAGAAATTGAAATTAATAATGTGTTCAAACTAAAATAGCCCAGGCCCAACAGACTTTCAAATAACTATAGCCAATCTTTCTTATATTATTCAAAAATAGAAGGAACACCCTCTTTTTATGAGGCCAATATGAATCTAATACCAAAATCAGGTAAAGACTCAACAGAAAAGAAAACTCTAGGCCAGTATCCTGACGAACATTGAGTAAAAAAATCCTCATAAGAAACTTGCAAACTGAATACAGATGTATATCAAAAAAGATTATCTATCATGACCAAGTTGACTTTATCCTGGAGATACAGTGGTCATTCAACATGTGAGAATTAATGAATAAAATAAATTAAATAGATGGACTCAAAGATAAAAATCAATCATTCCCATAGATACAAAAAGAACCTTTACAAATTCCAACATGCTTTCATGATTAGTCCTAGAGAGAGTAGAACTGGAGGGAATATACCTCAACGTAATAAAATTTGTATATGAAAACCCCTCAGACAACATCATTCTAAATGGTGAAGCAATCCATTTGAAATCAGGAATGAGAGAGGTCTGGCCACCATACCTACTCAGACTCAGTATTGTGCTTGAAGCACTAGTTGGACCAATAAAGCAAGAAAATAGAGAGATATAATGAGGAAAATAAGAAGTAAAACCATTCCTAATTGCAGATGCTATGGTATTACACATAAGAGATCCAAAACTCTAGCAGAAAACCACTTCTGGAAATAATCAACAATGTCACAAAAGTGGCTGAATTAACTTACAAAATTTTGAACAGCTAAATAACAACCAAGAAAATAAAAAGAAAATACAGCATAGGAGAGAATCATTGGCAGCTGTACATTTGACAGAGGATTAACATCCAGAATATATAAAGAACTGAGAAAACAACGACAAAAACAAAACAAAACCTTAGCCCATTCGAAAAATCATTCTTGGAGGATGAACAGAGAGTTTTCAAAGGAAGAAATAAAAGTAGCTGATCTCAAGAAATGTTTATAACCCCTAACAGTTAAGGAAATAAAAAACCAAAATAAATTTGAGATTTCTTTTTTTTAAAGGCAATTTTATTTATTTATTTGTTTGTTTGTTTGTTTTGGATATTTTCTTTATTTACATTTCAATTGTCCCCTTTCCCTGTTGCCCCCCAGAAGCCACCTATCCCATCCCCTCCTTCCCCTGCTTCTATGAGGGTGTTCCTCCATCCACCCACCCACTCTGGCCTCCCCAACCTCGAATTCCCCTACACTGGGGCATCTATCGCGCCTTCATAGGACCAACGACCTCTCCTCCCATTGATGCCTGACAAGGCCATCCTCTGCTATATGTGCTGCTGGAGCCATGGATCCCTCCATATGTACTCCTTGGTTGGTGGCTTATTCCCTGGGAGCTCTGGGGTGTATGGTTGGTTGACATTGTTGTTCTTCCTATGGGTTGCAAAGCCCTTCAGCTCCTTCAATCCTTTCTCTAACTCCTCTACTGCGGACCCCCACATTCAATCCAATGGTTGGCTGTGAGCATCTTACTCTGTATTTGTAAAGCTCTGGCAGAGCCTCTCAGGAGACAGCTATATAAGGCTCCTTTCAGCAAGAAGTTTTTGGCATCCATAGTAGTGTCTGGGTTTGGTGGATGGATTCTAGGTGGGGCAGTCTCTGGATGGCCTTTCCTTCAGTCTTTGTTCTACACTTTGTCTCTGTATTTGCTCCTGTTAATATTTTGTTCCCCTTTCTAAGAAGTACTGAAACATCCACACTTCAGTCCTTCTTAAATTTGAGATTTCATCTTACTCAGTCAAAATGGCAAAGAAACACTCAACAATTTCTAAAGTGGATGCTGGGGGAGGCTCCCTCATTTACTGTTGATGGGGTTGAAAACTGCTCCAGTTACTCTGGAAATCAGTGAGGAGAACTTCCAAAATGCTAAAAAAATAAATCTACCATATGACCCAGCTACACTACCATTGGTATGTGCCTAAAGGACTTGATAGCTCACTCTACTGGCTCAGCAATGTTCATTGCACATCTATTCACAGGAGCCAGGAAATAAAATCAATCTAAAACTTTTTCTTAGTTACTTTTCTATTCTCGTGAAGAGACAGCATGACCCAGGCAATGAGAAATGCCATTTAAGTAGAACTTGCTTACAGTTTCAGAGGGTAAGTCCATGACTGTCTTGTGAGGTACATGACAACAGGCAGGTAGGCATGCCACTGGAGAATCAGCAAGCAGAAAGAAAGAGACCGGGTCTGTCATGGGTTTCTGAAATCTCAAAACACATTTCCAGTGGCACACTTCCGCCACCAAATCTACACTTTCTGATCCTTCACAAAAATAGTTCTGCCAAACTAAGGACCAAACATTCAAATATATGAGTCTTTGGTGGAGCATCCTCATTCATACCACTACAGTGTCCTTCAACAGATGGTGGGTAGTGAAATATGGTAAGTATATACTGTGTAAAACTATTAACTGGTAAAGACAAATAAAATTGTGAAATTTGTAGGTAAATAAATGGAACTAGAAAAGATCATAGTGACTGAGATGACTTAGATATGAAAAGACAAATGTTCTCTGTCATCTGTAGTTCCAGCATGAAGAAACTGCCATAGACACTAGGAAAGCAAAAGGGCGATATAACAGAAGAATCTAAAGTAGACCTAGCAGGATAAGTGAGATCTTAGCAGGGAAATTTAAAAAATGAGGGGGTGTCTTAATTTGGGAGTGGGAGGGAGGCCAGTATGGGGGGGGGGAGAATAAAATAACACTAAGAATATCTGAAAAAACTATAAGGATTATATTATTAATTACTTAACACAAATTACATACAACATATATAAATCTATTACAAATGTATTCATATATGGTTTAGTTGAAGTTACACCACCTGGGCTGACAAAGCTCCTTCTATGAGCCACAGATTATGTTATAATAAAATCTCTAATACCAAGCATGAGAAAGTCTCTTTTTGATTCATGAGAGTCCAAACGACTCCCTAACTATACAGGCTACTGTTTTTTCCATGGCTGCTTCACAGAAGTTGAAAGTTAGTTCCTATTGCTGAAGATATGAACTTTGGAAATAAGACCCGGAGGATTCTGGATGGATCTGAATTTAAAGGCATCTTCTTGAGTAGGAAAGCTCATTTTATAGTACTAGAACATGCTATAAAAGCTTCCAAGAGTGGGAATCAACAGATAATTCTATCCAGCTATAATGGAACCAATAGTCCTACCCAGCTGCAATGCCTATGAAGCAGCACAACAACCAACATAGAATGATAACCCTGAAGGTTCAATAGTGGTTCTCAGATGTTGGTAGAAACCAACAGCTCTCTAATTGGATGTAAAGCCCTTTCTATAGGAGTGAATGTTATATCTGGTCTTGGAAACCCAGTAAACTACACAGGGCTAGTGAGGTCATAGATCCTAGAGAAGAATCTAGTACTACCACTTTCCTAACACAGCATAATTCATAATTGCATTCTAAATACATATCCTTATACCCACAGGTAAGTGTAGTTTTCATCACTCATAAAAATAAACTTTCTGAAATAGACCAACAGATAGAAAGCCATAACTGGTCAAAAGGCAGAGAATAAGTGACCATGGGTACTCAGCCACAATGACTACATCTACAATAACTCCTACTTCCAAGGTTCAGGGAACAGCACAGAAGAGAGAGTAGAAATATAAGAGGCAGAGGACCAGACTAGCTGCTGTGACAATGAATCTCCTAAAAATAACAAGAAAGTTTCTTCCATGATAACTCAACAATGGCTGTCTAAACGAGACTCAGAAGAGCATACCACCATCAAACAGCTAAAATGGAAAGGGGAAATTTTATGGGGTTCTACCTATAGATAAAGAATTACAGGCAGCTAAGAAAAGCTAGAGTTAAAAGCAAGAGCAATAGTCTTCCTAGGAGATGATCCTACTAATTGGTTGTCCAACAGCAAGTGCTCAACCCTGAAATCATACATATGAACAGACTGAAGAGGTTGTTTCTATACACTTAAGTGTGTACATGTTTGTGTGTGTGTGTGTGTGTGTGTGTATGTATGTCCTAATAAAAACTAAAACAAAAAAGAAGCCATCATTTCCAGAGGGAGCAAGAGGTATGCATGGGAGGGATTGGACAGAGGAAAGGAAAGGGGAAATAATGTAATGTTTAAGTGAAAATACATTTTTAAAAGGAAAAAAATTTAAAATTGATCTTTGTAAAGAAATGTGTGTGATTTTGTCACTTACATGAATGGAAATCATGGGGGAAATGTTAGGAATTCTGTACAGAAGGTGATCATAAAAGGAGCAAATGAGCAACGAGCTTGGGACAGACTATGCTGCAGCACATTCCTAAGGCTATTTGTTTACATTTTTCTACATTACAAAATAATTGCATCCATTTTATCTCTTTGGAAGAGCTAGACTTGAGTGGTTTGGGCACCGAGCCTGGAAAGTGTGTGGTGGGATGAGATAGCCTATGCATATAGGCTATATGCGACTTTTGAATTTCCTTAGCAGCTAATGTCTAAATATTCAACAAAACTGTGTATTGATGTGGCTTAGCAATTTGAGAAGGAAAAGTGAAGGGAAAATGTCAGAACAAAGGCAGGCGGTCTCTTTGGAAGCAGTCAGTTAGCTGTACTGACCAGTTTTTCCAATGGAAGGGCGAGGTGAAAGGGTCCTGATTAGAGGGTATGGTTCTTCACAGTTGAGTTCTCTCAGTGTGGCTGTCCAGTGGCTGAGGATGAACGAGGTACCTGAAAGGAGGGTCGGAAACGAAAAGGGAACGGGGTGGGAGAGACGGATGAAGCCAAGACAAAAGTTTCTGATCAAGACGCACAGTTTAATATTTGGCACTTTGGTTATACAGGGAGAGGCCACAAACCCCATTCTTTGTTTCAGCTGGATTATGTTGCTTTGTTTCAGCTGCATATGTTGCAAAACAAGCTCAGCAGGCAGTCCTTTCTTCTAAATTCCTGTAGGGGGTTGCACAGGCAAAGAGGCAGAGGACTCCACCTGGGTCCCACCTGGGTCGTTAAGGGCCAACTGTGGCAAACGCTCAAGGTCTATTCAGCCTGCTCAAGGCTAGCGGAAGGGCACATCTCAGTACAGAAAATTCTGATACTTGGTAAATACCAAGCAGATTCTACATGAGAAAGTTGCATTGTGCTTTTCTAGGTTAGGAGATCTTCAGTTCTTTGCTCTTCAAGGACAGGCTGTTCATTCAGTTCAGGTTAGCCATACTAACCCTCTGGCCTTTATCCTTTAGTGTATACTGAGCCGCTCTTGCTGCCTCTGCTGCTGCCTCTTTATTTTTTACATTCCTATTTCCCTATAGACCTCTTGGAATTTGCTTCTAAGAAAAGCAAACTGATATAGGTACCAAGTCAGTTTTAATAGTTGACCTGGACAGCTCTGCTAGCCTGAATTCCTCAGAAATATGAGCCAAATCCCTGAAATTGATTCATTTTTCCACAAGATTTAGTTATTTAGCAGTACTCTATTTTACAAATTGTATTTATCATCCTATTTGTGGTAAAGATGAACAGAACTAGTTTGAATATTAACAAAATGAGGGTCTTGCATATCATCCCCCACTGCATTCATTGGAAGTAAATTAAAGGGACTAATAGCTTGCACTAACTAGTGCTGGTATTAAGAGCAGAGTTAAGATTCATCATCAGTGTTCTGTCTCCAGAGATCTATAATTTGCACCAAAACAGAACCATGAACTTATATTGACTTGCAAATCTTGAGGAAATTCTCAGTGTCTTTTCAGCCATTCCTGGTTGTAACATAGTCTCTGTCCTTGGTGCTGGGTCACAAGACAGTAAAAATAGTTCCTTCTCATATGGAGCTTCTGGGGAGTAGAGAACAGACAGAGGATGAGATGCTAGCCACGCCTTTATTTTACTTACAAGACAAGTCCAATAATATCATGTCCACATTCTGACTCTTAACTTCTATATCTAAAATTCGAGTTACTTAAAAGTGCTGAAAGGAAGGGTTGGGAATCCATACCATTTCCTTTTCAAAAATTCAGCTCTCTGGAAGCTCAGGCTTGAGTTAACACCGGATTGGCTTGAGAGCAGTGATCTGATGAATGTCCACTAAAGTCAGTGCATTTTAAATTATGAGCAGAAGGAAGAGGCGAGATTACAATTATGGAGTTCTCTTAAAACATGAAGCCAAACGTTATACAAAGAGATTCAATTCACGGTGACACAGTCAACTCCATTTTTATCTCTTTATTTGAAAATGAGGAAACAAATTTATTGGTGGCTGCTTAGAATTTTTTAAATTTGAAAATAGTTTTTTTTATATACAGTATATTCTGAATATGGTTCTCCCTCTTCCAGCTCCTCCAAGACCCTCCCCATCTTCCCACCCATCCAAATCTAAGTGATCTTTTCTTGTTCTTTTATTAGAAAAAAATAGGCATTGAAAAAGAAAAATAATAATAAAATAAGTGAAAAAATGGTCAAATCTGTATAGGAAATGGCACACAAATGAAAAGAAAAGCATTCAGGATGATTTTTTTTCTAGCCTCATCCATTTACCTATGAATTTCAGTTCTTTTTTCATTTAAAAATGGCTGAATCATACTCCGTTGTGTAAATGTACCACATTATCTTTATCCACTTATTCATTGATGGGCATCTAGTCTGTTTCCAGTTTCTGGCTATTGTAAATAGAGCAGCAATGAACATGGTTGAATAACTGTATTTGTGGTAGGATGTAGAATCCTTGGGGTATATGCCAAGAGTAGAATAGCTGGATCTTGAGGGAAATTTATTGACAGCTTCCAAAGCAACCACTATACTCATTTCCATTGTGGCTGTGCACATTTGAGCTCCCATAGGCAATAAATGAGTATTTCTCTTGTTCCACATCTTCTCTAGCATGAGCTGTCATTTGTTTTATTGATTATGGCCACTAGTTTAAGATGAAATCTCGGAGTACTTTCATTTGCATTTCCCTGACAAGTAAGGATATTGAGCATCTCTTTACATCTTTCTCAGCCATTTGAGTTTCCTTTTTGGAGAATCCTTTGTTTATATCTGTACTGAATTTTTAAATTGAATTATTTGTTTTCTTGATTTCCAGTTTTTGAGTTCTTTATGGTTTAGATATTAGTCCTTTATTGAATGTGTAGTTTGTAGAAATCTTTTTCATTCTGTAGGCTGCCCCCTTGTCTGAATGATGATGTCCTTTGCCATGCTCTAAGTTTCTTGAGGTCCCATTTATTAGTTGTTGACTTTAATGCCTCTGCTATCTATGTTCTATTCAGAAAATCTTTTCCTGTACCAATGAGTTCAAAGCTATTTTCCATTTTCTCTTCTATCAGGTTCAGTGAATCTGGTTTTATGTTAAGATCTTTGGTTCATTTGAGTTTTATTTTTATGCAGGGTGATATGTATGAATCTTGTATTTTTCTACCTGGAGACATCCAGTTTGATTAGAAACATTTATTGAAGATGCTGTCTTTTTCCAGTATGTATTTCTGCCTTTTTTATTTAATTAAAAAAATCAGTAATCCATAGATGTGTGGATCTATGTGTGGGTCTACAATTCAATATCATTAACCAACATGTCTATTTTTGTGCCAATATCAAGCTGTCTTTACTACTATGAGTCTGATGTAAAACGAGGTCAGGGATGGCAATACCTCCTTTGTTTTTTGAGACAGGGTTTCTCTGTGTAGCCCTGACTGTCCTGGAACTCACTCTGTAGACCAGGCTGGCCTCAAACTCAGAAATCCGCCTGCCTCTGCCTCCCGAGTGCTGGGATTAAAGGCGTGCGCCACCACTGCCCAGCTCAAAAGTTCTTGTATTATTCAGGATTGTTTTAGCCATCCTGTTTGTTGTTGTTGTCATTTGTTTATTTGTTTGTTTGTTGTTGTTTTGTATTGTGTGTTTCTATATACTGATAATTGTCATTTAATAGCTGAAGAACTGTGCTGTAATTTTGATAGTGATATCAGTGAATATGTAGATTGCTTTTGGTTGGATGGCTATTTCTACTATATTATTCCTACTGATCTGTGAGCATGGGAGATATTTCCATCTTCTGATATCTTCCTCAATTTCTTTCTTCAAATGCTTGAAGTTTTTATCACGCAGTTCTTTCATTTGCTTGGTTGGAGTTACTCCATGATATTTTATATTATTTGAGGCTATTGTGAAAGCTGGTGGTGCTCTGATTTCTTTCTTAGTCTGTCATTTGTATATAGGAGGGCTACAGAATTTTGTGAGTCAATTTTGTATCGAGCTACATTACGAAACATGCCTATTAGCTGTATGTGTACCTAGTGGAAGTTGTAAGATCGCTTATGTATACTATCATATCATCTGAAAATAAAGATACTTTGAATTATTACCTTTGTATCTAATCCTTTGATCTCCTTCTATAGCCTTATTGCTGTAGCTAAGATTTCATAGGTGTGGAAAGAATGGGGAACCTTGTCTGATTCCTTATTGTAGTAGAAATGCTTTGAGTTTTCCTTCCTCTAGGTTGTCATTTTCTGTGACCCATAAATTTGTGTATTTTCGCTTAATTTTTAAAACTTTGAAATTTATTTCTTAATTTCTGTCTTGACCCACTTTTAAATTCAGTAGTGTGTTGTTCAGTTTTCATGAATTTGTAAAGTTTCTGTTGTTTCTTTTGTTGATCTTCAAGTTTAATCTGTGATGATCACTTAGCAGGCAGGGTGTTATTTCAATTTTTTTGAATCTGTTAAGATTTGCTTTGAGTTCAAATATGTGCTTGGTTTTAGAGAAAGGCTCATGCGATGCTGAGAAGAGAGTGTATTCTTTTGTATTTTGGTGAAATGTTCTGTAAATATATCATTAGGTATAGTTAGGTTTATGATATCTTTCCTCTCCATATTTTCTTTCTTCCTTTTCACCTGGACAAATTTCTCTGTAAAGAGAGAGCATCTATCACAGAATATTACATTTTCCTTCATTCATTCCCTCAGTGTGTTTTTCTGATTAGTTTTTGTCTAAATGACCCATGTATTGGTGAAAGTGTGGTATTGAAGTTTCCAACACTATCAATGTGTGAAGATCAATATGTGATTTAAACTGGAGTAGTGTTTCTTGACATATCTCTTTCATCCCTTTACTCTGAGGTGATGTCTACACTTGATGTTAAGGTGTTTATCTTGGATGCAGCAGAAGGATGGATCCTGTTTTCATATCTGATCTGTCTTTTTACTGGGTAATTAAGAGCGTCTGTTGTTGAAGTTATCAATGAACACTGCTTCTTGTTTCCCATTTGTTGTTGCTATTGTAATGCAGAGTTTTCCCAATCTTTTGATTTGCTGATCTGAAATTATTTATTTCTTGTGTTTTCATGGGTGTGGTTAACTTTTTGAGGTTAAAGCTTTCTTTCTAGTACCTTCTGTAAAGCTGGATTTGTAGAAATATATTGTTCAAATTTAGTTTTATTGTGTAATGACTTTTTTCTTTATTTATTGATTTTGAATATTTTGCCAGTTATAGTTGTCTGGCTTACATCTTTGGTCTCTTAAATTTGTACATTATCTGTTCCAGATCCTTCTGGTTTTTAGAGCCTTGGTTGGGGTATTTATTTTTCTGCTAGTGCGGCCTATTAGAAAATGTACCTAATTGGTCTTTTTTTCTTTTTAGCTTAAGTACTATTTTACTGCTCTGTGCATTTAGTGTTTTGATTATTATGTGCCAACTTTATTTTCTGGTCTAGTCTATTTGATGTTCTGTATGCTTCTTGTACCTTGATAGGCATCTCCTTCTTTAGGTTAGGAAATGTTTCTTCCCCAATTTTGTTGAAAATATCTTCTGTGCTTTTGACCTGGGTTTCTTCTCCTCCTTTTTTTTTTCTCTCTTCGAGACAGGGTTTCTCTGTGTAGCCCTGGTTGTCCTGGAACTCACTCTGTAGACCAGGCTGGCCTTGCACTCAGAAATCCACCTGCCCTGCCTCCCAAGTGCTGGGATTAAAGGTGTGTGCCACCACTGCCTGGCACTTCTCCTTCTTTTATTCCTTTTATTCTTAGATTTGGTCCTCTCATAGTGCCCCAGATTTCCTGGATGTTCTGTGCTTGGACATTTTTAGGTTAACATTTTCTTTGACTAAGATATTTATTTCTGCTATCTTTCCATATATTCTCTCCTTCATCTCTTACATTCTGTGGGGGAGGCTTGCTCTGAGAGTCCAGCTCAAATTTCTAAATTTTTCATTTCCAGGGTTTCTCCAGTATGGGTTTTCTTTTTCTACTTTCATGTCTTGAACAGTTGTCTTCATTTCATTGTAAGGTTTGCTTGTGTTTTCATTAATATGTTTATCTATATTCTTTTTAAGGTCCTTAAGCTTATTCATAATAGATGTTTTGAAGTCAATGTCTTGTGCTTCTTCTATATTGCATTTCTCATAGCCTGCTTTAGTGGGGCTGCTGGGCTCTAGTGGAGACATATTGTCCTGGCTGCTATTGTGTTTTTATGTTGGAATCTAGGCACCTGAGGTTTAGGATGATTATATCTAGGTGTTGATGTTTGGCCTTTTCTTTTAAGAATGGGCTTTCAGTCCTTGATTTCTGTTGTCCTCTCTGGATTATAGCTCTTATAGTTGCTTTAGGTTGCTTTGTGTAGAGTGTTTCTGAGTGTCTGCTTGGTGTGACCACTGGGGGTCAAGGGTAGAACTTGTTTCTACTTGTTTTTAGGAACTGACACAGGAATGGAAACTGAGAGGATCCTCAGAAGGGAGAAAAATGGGTATGCCACAAGGATGTGTGGAATTCACAAGGAACAGATGAAGAGAGGGAAGAACAGGCTCTTGCAGATGGTCTGCTACAGGGCTTTAAATGGGACTGGCAATTGAATTGGAAGAAAGGAAGGAGACTTTGTTCCATGCCAAATGTGGCCTTGGTTTTCAGGGAAGAGACTTCTTCCAGTGCTGGTGGCTGAGACAGAGGAATGGGATAAGGAAGGAAAGCTGAACCCCTGGTTGTCATGGCCAGCATGTTTCCAAGGAAAGACTCTGTCAGGTTTTTGCAAGTGAGACAAAGAGCTGGGGTGAGGAAGGAGGAAAGGCTATATTAGAAGATTTATAAATTCTAATTTTATCTGTGCTTATTTCTATTCACAAGGTATAGATTGAAGTGTGACTTTAGTTTTCATTTAACAGCACTTTTAAGATTTGATGATCACATGATAGAGAATGCCTTTTTATGATGTTTACAGCATACTTAAGAGAAATTCATTCATTGGTGTGTGTGTGTGTGTGTGTGTGTGTGTGTGTGTGTTTTCATGGAAACTAGAGAACAACCTTATCTGTTGTTGTTCTTCGTGTACTATGTATTATGAGATAGGGTCTTTCACTGTCCTGGAAATCACTAGTAGGCTAGTTTGCCTGCGCCACAACTTTTGGAGATCCTTTTGTTTCTGCTTCCTAGCCCTGGGATCACAAATAAGTGTTACTCTGCCAGTTTTTGTTGGGGGTGAGGTGATAGGGAAGAGCTTGAGGGTATCAAACTCAATGTTCATGTCTGCAAGGCAAGCATTTAACCAAACAAGCTATCACCTCACTCTTACAATAACTGTTTGAGACATCTGTCACACAGCAATAGCTGTCAGCTTTCTTCTCTGTCATGTTAACTAGCTTAACTGTGCCATATCTCATTGTAATTGTTTTGTGATTGATTTAACATTTGTCTACTCTTGGGCACAAAACACATTTCTCTGTGTGAAATTTGTGGACTCTGTCAAAAGGTAATTTGCATTATTATTGCATACTATCCACAAACAAGAGATTCAAGTATAGCATCCAATAACAAGACAGAAACTCCAGATGTGGTGTCAAGGTGCCAGTCCTGGCAGGGAGACAGGCTTGGGAAAGGACTGCTTTTAAAAACAATAATCACACTTCTCGTAAATGGTCTTCCATTTTGAACTTTAGTTTCTTAGACAAGTGCATTCCTTAGACAAAAATGTTCCTTCAGACATATGAGTGACTGTGTTGACCTGATTATTGGTAAAGAAAGAATAATATAAATGGGGGACTGGAGGTGGTGGTGGAGAGCTAACTCAGCTCATGTGTTTTTCAAGGACATGAGTTCAGTTCCTACAACCCACATGGCAGTTCACAACCATCTGTGACTTCAGTTCCAGGTGATCCACTCCAGAATATTTAATGTCTTCTTCTGACCTTCATAGGCACCAGGCATTCACTTGATAAACATATGTGCACGCAGGCCAAATTCTCACACAAATAAAAAAGTAAATCCTTCTTTAAAAAATAAAATAACATAACACACATTGTAGATTATGGTGGGGGAAACTGTTCATTTTTCAATTAGTTATTTTATTCATTTATTTTAAAAGTATTGATTGAGTTCTTATGAGGTCCAAACAGACTAATTTCCAGATCTTATGAAGTTTGACCCTTTTGGGAGAGGATAGATATTAAACACAGAAATTTATAGGTTAAGAGTCAATATGTATGTCAATAAAACAAGAATGGGGCAAGAAGTGATATATTCTTACTGTACTTGTGCCTAATATCAGATCATAAAAATATGTGAGGCAAAAATGGATTAAACTGCAAGGAGAAATCTAAATAATATATTTTTATACTTGGAGATTTCAACAAGCATCTAAATATCTCATTATATAACAAATCCAACATGATAATGTCACTAAAGATACAGTTACATCAATCACCAACATCCAACAAGTGAAAGCAAATACTGCTTTACTCAACAGCCACAGAGAGTGCATCTTTCTTGAGCTCACTTGGAACGTTTACCAAGGACCACATTCTTGTCCACAAGATAGATATATCTCAACAAATATTTTTTTGAAAAAGGAATCATACACTACATGTTCTTAGACTGCAGAGGCAGGAAACCAGAGGCCAGAAAAATAATAATGAAAACTCAAAATGTTTGGAGATTAATCAGTACACTTCTACAAACATACAATGATAAGAACCTATTTTAACCTGAATAAGATCACCAGTAAATAAAATGTGTGGGCAACAGGGAAATAATTCAAAGGGGAAGTAGCATTGAGTTCATATGTTATAAAAGAATAGAGACCCAAAATCCAAGTTCCTGCCTTAAGAAGTTATAAGAATAGTTTCTATCTATGACAGGAAACAGGAGAATTAGTAAACTTACAGCATGAATTAATAAAGATAAAACTGAGAAAATGAAACCCAAAAGAAGCTGGTTCTCAGAGAAAACAAAACCACAGTAACAAAAGCAACTGGTGTACAGGCAATCATAGCAGTCAAGAAAGATGCAGGCAGAGCAAAGTAATAATCAGAGATGAGGCATTGTGTGCATGTGTGCATGTGTGTGTGTGCGTGTGCATGTGTGTGTCTGTGAATGTGTCTGTGAGTGTGTGTGTATGTCCGTGAATATGTCTGTGAGCGTGTGTGTGTATGTCCATGAATGTGTCTGTGAATGTGTGTATGTTTGTCCGTGAATGTGTCTGTGAGTGTGTGTGTGTAATAAAAGATTTTAGCAGAAACATGTCTATTGCAGGAATTACATTGAGAATTAACAACTTTCTCAAGTGGAGAGAAAGAAATTCGCCTGTCTCTGAATATCATTGGACATTCTGTTTTCTACATGTTCCCAGAAGCAGGAACAGAAGAAACGTTCCTTATTGTTTTTGTGAGGCCAGAATAACCCTTGTTACTCAAACAAGATAATCCAAACTGTGACAGAAAATGTCAAGTACAAGTGAAAACCTCTTATGAGCGCAGATTCAATAACCCTGAACAGAATATTTGCAAATCCAAATGTATACAAACAACATGAGCAAGTGAGATTTATTACAGGTATGTAAGATTGATTAAACATTCAAAATTTTAATATAATCCATCTATTGAAAAATAGGCTTTATGAGAAAAATCACATGATCATATCGAAAGATGGAGAAAATGTATTTAGCAAAATCCTTTGCAGATTCATGACTAAACATCCACCAGGAAATGGAACTAAAGAAAGAACTTTGTTAGTCTGATGAAAGAAAAAAATAAAAGACCCCCTCAAACAGCCTGTAGTGAGCACATGTAATGGTTACAAAATTAGATGCTTGTTCCTAAGGCAGAAGAGCAGACAAGGTCATTTCCTCTTCCCACTCCTGTTCAACACCATGCTGTTCTATGCAATGCAGTAAGACAAAAATGAAAATGAAAAGCTTACAGCTTGTAATGAAGAAATAAACCCTTGTTTACTCACAAATGGTATAAGTGTGTGTGTGTGTGTGTGTGTGTGTGTGTGTGTATCAATAGAATACTAGTAGAGTTAGTAAGAGAATATAGGAATGTTAGAATGTAGACTAATACATAATAACACATTTTATACAACATATATGGAGTTTTGGAATTTAAATGAAAAAGAATATCATTTATGGTGGCATTAAAAAAATCATGTTTGGCAATGGACTTTAAGAAATGTTGAATATGTTCAGAAAGAACATACCATACTCAGATGAAATAAATTGAAACTAGTATGTGTTAATTTACAGGCATCTTATATTTATGAATAGCAAGACTTGATACTGTTAAGATGCCAGGTCTTCCCTGCTTGATCAGTAGATTCAATACAAACCAAATAAAATCCCCAGTGAGCTGTTTGTGTTTCAACAAAGAGATTGTTAACATATATGGTAAGGCAGAATGTTCAGAATAGCCAACACTGAGTACTAATAGGAAGAGTGACAAGAAAAATCAGAAGCCCCCCAGCCACAAATCTATAATATAGTGCAACAACAATATGGTCCTCCAAGAAGGCCACACTTCCCAATAGTGCCATTTCTTGGATGAACAACTATTCAAACCTATAAGCCTGTGGGGGCCATTCTCCTTCCAACTACTACAGAGTTATTATTCAAATGTGCTCTAGACATTTAGAGAAATGAGCAGTAAACTACACATACACACTCATGCAAGTGCACACAAACACACACATTATGCACGATTGTTTTTAACAACTTGACATTCTCAACTGGAAGTAAGGAAGTTTCTCTTCAAAACAGTGAGTAGAAAAAGAAACTATGGAAACAAGTAGAAATTATGATTATTGTGTTAAGATGATCTCTTAGACCACAAACAAATATTTTGAATTATTGTAGAGAAAATGTTAATGTATATTGCTAAGTGGGAAGACACTCTGACCAGCCTACTATTACACAATTCTAACTTTCTAATCTTTTGGGGAAAAAAAAACAGTGATTATTGTCTAGGAGTCATTCATGTTTTCAAGGGTACACTCAATCAGTCTCGCATTTTAAATAAAAGTTGATAAAGGTTTGTTTGTATATATGTGTGTGTGTGTGTGTGTGTGTGTGTGTGCGTGTGTGTGTGTGTGCGTGTGTGTCTGTCTGTTGTTTTGTTTTTAAGACAGAGTTTCTTTGTGTAGCCCTTGCTGCCCTGGAACTTACTATGAAACCTGCGCTGGCCTTGAACTCAGAGCATCTACCTGCTTCTACATCCCAAGTGTTGGGATTAAAGGTGTGTACCACCACCACTTGGCTAATAAAGATTTTTTTAAATAAAAATATTTTAAATATCACAAGAGTATTAGTAGAAACCAGACTATTTTTAGTAGCACAACAATATAGCAGAAAGTGTGGTGAGAAGACTTTGAATAATTGATTATTTGGATGAGGCTCCCAATGAGGATAAAGTCTGTTCACACTTAGAATTTGAGAACCAAAAATTTGGTGATAGACAGCAAAGCAGCATAGGTTGTGTGGGAGAAAGGAAGTGCCTAAAGACCAGAAAACGAGTTACCATGTGTGGAAGGGTGGGTGCCTGAGCAGTTGCTCTATTATGCAGATCTTTATTAATCCTGAAAAATGAACATTATGAATTTAAGTAAGCTACTGTTAATCATCAGAATATAATGACTCAGTGCGTAATATGGCCATGCCTTCCTTTTTTATTTTCCAAAATTCCTGTTTGACGATTTGATAATTCATTTCTTTTTAATAATAAGAGAAAAAGATATAAAAAACATTGAGACAAAGGGCCAAAAAAATAGTAAATTCCCGCACTCTAACAATCAGTAGCCTGAGCCCTAGTGACTGATGACGTTTTTAGAAGGTGGCGGGAGGCTAACTCATATGCACCTGTCGTACATTACCCAAATAGACCATCACAAGAAAACTAACTTAATGCTATGAATTTACAGCCAAGCAAGAGCGTGAGATGTCTGCATGACCCCACATAGACAGGCTGTTCACAAATGACTCATGGAGAGAACCAGTCACACCCCCTTAACCATTATCAATGAGTTACCACCCATCTTGGGGTCTGATCTCTACTCTAGGACTCACCACTGCTTTCTTACAGTACACTCCAATGAACTCCCTGCCTGTTCTTGTCTTGGTAGAGTCTTTTTACTTCAGCACCATATATGTGCTATATGTCTTTTTACAGAATAGAGAATAGTATAAAAATTGTCCACAATTGGTTATGAAGGGAGGATAACTCTGCAGTAGCAGCATTACTTTATCACCCCTGTACCCTGGTTTTTAATATGGAAACATTTCTACAACTCAGATAACCAAATTTAGGCTATTTATGTGTCTTTGTACTTAATATTGTACACAAAACAGTTCCCTCATTAATATATGGTGTATAAATAGGCATTCCAAAATAGTTTTGAGTATCATGATTTTCAGCTACATTCAATGAGTGAAACAAATAACTCCTTGGCAGCTCAGACACAGCTCATGGAGGCCACAGCACTGAAGTCTGTGTACTGTGCTCAGTTTCCAGTCACTCAGGAACAAGGAGGAGCTACAGAGGGAAATAGTGCATTTGGAGTAAGAGGCAGAGATGGATAGCGACTCTAGCCACTGTAGAACAGGGCAGGACTGCAGACATCTGTCATTACGGCTGCTTTATCACAGAGGCCCAGATGGGATGAAATATATCACCGGAGGTAAAGGAAAGCAAGATAAAATGAATCTGCTTCCCCTAAATAATCAGTGAGAAGCCACCCAAATCCTAGAGCAATTCCAAGTAGGAGAAAGAGCAGACATGAGCAGAAGAATTAAGTCTTGTATTAAATTCAGCTTAAGTCCAGAACTAAGCACATATAAATTAGGAAGAGCTTAGGGGAAAATACATTCAAGCACCCACGTGGTTTAACAGAATGAAGAAAGGGAAGACAGGGAAACCCCAAGGCTGGGGAATATGGCAAAAATACTTCTGGCATGACATTTAATTAAGGGACCAATTAGCAGCAACAGTTTATACTTATTTAATGCAGACAAGATTTGAAAATGTGACATTTACACTTTGAATTTACTGATGACTTTTTTTTCTGCATGATTTTTCTGGGAGGAAATTTGAAAACAGATTTCTCTATTTTCTTACATGTTGTTACATGGACTGTCCTGTTTACATGAAAGCCACAATTGATTTTAAGTTCACTAAATTGTGGTGGTTTGTATTTTAAGGTAAAAGCAGTATGCTTATATATACACATAGAAAAAAAAGCCTACAAAGCTTTTCATGTATCAAAGTATCGATGCTATTCTTCAATGTTTGGTTATTAGGCCTTAAATACACATAAATGTGCATGCACACATTTGTTACAAAATTGATGAGAAAAACTCAGGGGAAACTTATGAAAATACATCAGAAAACCACACTCTGGGCTGTTTTCCTGCAACTGACATTTCAAATTGTGAGTAGGGAAGCAGGAATAATTGCATTTAGCCTTTTGCAAGTCTGTGTGCTGGTGCCCCATAGTGACAGGTTGGGCAATGTTTTCATATGGATCCATGTAGAAGGATTCCACTTCCTCTTCCTAATGGCATCCCTCAGCAGCAATTGCTGCTTTTTTATCTACGGTCCAAGCCCAGGGCAAGATCCTACTGTGGTGTAATGACCTTTTTTATTTCTCTTCTTCTATTTCCATTTGTCTTTTTAATCTGCCTGATGCTACAGTTTATGTCAGCTAGCATTGTCTTAAAGTAAAACTGCTATGCCAGAATTTCCCAAACACTGCAGCCAGCTGTTGCTTTTTATATAAAATGAAAGGTTTCATATATTCTTTCAGCTGCCTGAATGTTACAAGAAGAAAAAGAAGGACAAATATATAAGATAAAAATGATAACTTTTTTTTTTTTTGCCTTAGTGATTTTTAACTTTTCCTATGTTTTCGAGAATCTAATACAAAATGAAGCAATGTAAGGGAGAGTGGGAAAAAGAAAATAATTAACCCTATGTTTATTACCTCATTAATTGAAATGAGTTCCTTCAGATTGTCACACACACACACACACACACACACACATACACACACACACATACACACACACACACATACACACATCTTAATTTGTGTTCTTTTTCTATGCTAGTCCCAATTGTTTGTACTCTCCCCAGAATAAGATTAGAAGTGATCAGTTATCATCATGATTGGATGTGGTAACGGATAGTTGTGCCAAATATTGGGAATGTTCTAATAACTCCAAAAATGGTTGATTAAGTCAGATGAAGCCACACTTTTGGAAAACAGAACAGATAGTACATTGTACCTACACTCTACAAGTTTGTATATACAGATGTAAAATATTGCTACCTACAAATCTATTTAGAGACATATTTTAGAATCTTGAGGGGAAGTAGAAAAATATGTATTTTGGATAGGCACTTTCCATTCATTTGAAATTTTATAGCCACACATAGAGATTGTACTCTCATTACTAGACAGATGTTTAATGTTCACATAAAGAGAGGAAGTATCTCTTTGGAGAAACAATATGTCCTATCTGTATTCATAGATGGAAATCTAAGATGGAACCCTTATAAAACATAAGAACTCCTGTTCAAGTAGGCTTTGGTTCATCTCCTGACTCTTCCTCCCAGGTAAAACCTCCCCTACCCTTGGCATTCTCAGTCTGAGTAAACTTAGGAGATTTCTGCTTAAAAGAAAAAAATAGTTTAGGGAATATTAGTGGGAAAATGATCATTTTCCTTTACATTGATAAAGTGACTGATACTGAGAGATTATTTATTTGTTTACTTATTTATTTGAGATAGGGTCTCATTGTGTAGCCCTTGTTGCCCTGGAGTCGACCACATAGACCAGGCTGGCCTTGAATGGGTGACCTTGAATTTGTGATCCTTCTTCCTTAGCCAAATGTTGGGATGATAGACAAGTACCACCACACTCATCAGAGGTGAGCCATCCCAGTCTTTCTTCATGTAAAGTTATAATTATTCTTAATGTGATAATCAGGACAAGGTCACCACACATCTATTTTATAATTCCAGGAACCTGTGACTATATTACTTTCAATGGCAAATTGACTTTTTATAATAATAGCTCTGTGTAACTTTGTCAAAATACCTAAGAAAAGCAATGGGATTATTTTTGATAATTTCAAATATTATTTATTTTTTATGAAGCTGTTACATATATGCCATATAGTGTGTGTGTGTGTGTGTGTGTTTATATACATGTGGATGAGATTTCTCCCATCTACATTTAATGACTGTATTCTTGACTTGAAACTTAAAATGACTTCTTTTAATTCTCTTCAGATTTTAAAAGTAGCTTCAGGTTGAGGATGAATGTATTCTTTTTCCAGCTTTGGTTCTTGGAATCTTCCTTGTCCACTGAAAGTTCATAGTTCAAAAGATAAGGCATCGGATTCTGAAATATCAAAGCCAATGGCAAGATCATCATGAACACTTGTATTGGTTGATCTCATGTATTGTCACAAACCTAAAGATTCATGGTCCTGAGAAAGATGGCCTCTTTGCACAGATGAAATTTTTTGAAAGAATACAACATGAAAGGGATTGAAGTCTAGTCTGAAAACAACCAGTGATAAATATCGAAGGCTGAGTCCTAAATTACCAGACATTATAAGGAGAGAAGTACCATTATTCAGTTCCGTTCTACACACTATATTATAAAGGGGCAAAAGATAAAAATATGCTTGAAGAAATAGGAAAATCTAATAAAAAGAGCATGTGAGCTGCCTTTCCATGTGCTCCTGTCACATCAATTTCCTTGTTCCTGGTTCTTTGAGAGGCTGACCTTCAAAAAAAAAAAAACCCAAATGAAGTCCTTGGAAGAAAAAAATTATTTTGGCCTAAGGTTCTGTCACTCAGGGGCTTTATTTTCGTATGTTCTTAGTCTCATTGATGAACCCATTCAAAAATGGACTCGGAAGGAAACTGAAAACCTTTCTTGGAATCAGAGAGTGAGAGCACAGTAGTACATATAGGACAGGCAAGATCATGGCAGCTACTGGGAGGAAAGAGACAAAAAGAGAAGATAGAGAGAATTAGAGCATTTTCAAGCTCATGGTCTAAAGAGGTGGTGGGCTCAGGGCAATCTATGATCTCAGTTCTATGCTGAGCAGACAGGGATTCAGAGGGGCTTAACATTTTGGCAGGTGTCCTGAGAAGATTGAAAGAGGGGTTAACGAAGAAGGTTACATTTCTATGAGATAATGAGAGACAGACAGGCTTAGTGGTGAGTCTGTGAGCCACTGTGTTGAGGGAGGGTCTTTCTAGGTATGTAAAACATAACAATATGGGGATATTTATTCCTCCCCTTTTCATAGCAAAACCGTGCATGCATCATCTTATTTGTATGTTTGGGTTTGGGCTAGCCTTCTTTAGTTGTACAACAGGATTTTCTCCTTATTACAAGTCTCCAGCATTGTCTAGAAATGGAGAGACCTGTTGCCTATGTCAAGGGATATTAGTCATGTGGAAAGCATCATTCTGATAAACAGCCCTGATCATCCTCCACTTTATATTAAAGTATTTTAAAATATTGATATTCATATGACACCAAGAGATTCCCCAACATAAGAGGCTACCTACATTTAAAAAATATTATTAGTCTAGATTATGCCACTTTTCCCAAGTAAGCTGACATAGATATTTATAGATCACAGATAGTATCTAGGATGCAGCTGGCTCCAGGGGGGCCTTTCATTCCGTTTACCTCTACATTTCTCCCATCAGTTTCAGAGAGTTCTGTCTCTGGAGTTTGGCCATAAGTTCTTAGGAAAAATATCTTGGTGTTATGTAGTGGAGAAGAACCATTCAACTCATGATGACCAGAAAATATAATAAAAGTTCCAGGCATAAGGCATGCCCAAGGATTTCCAGTAGCCTACTTCCTCTAGCAGGCCCACTTCCTAAAGTTGCTAGACTATCCCAAGATGGTTCTACAGCATTGGCAAATCCCCCCACAACAAGCTTTTGTGGGGGAGACACTTCATATTGAAGCCATAGCAGTTTAGTTAAGGATCTTGAGATAGGGAGACTTCACACATTAGTCATATGACATCTGTGATATTGAGTAGAAGGCACATTCAGACACACGTGCACACATATATTCTCCACCTCTTGTGCCAGTAAGCAACTCCTACAAATGTTAATATCTCTAGTGATGAGTGTCTTTGTGAACTAATAAGATTACTGGTGGGAAAGAAGCCCCTTGCTTCCTGTTAGGGGCTGGTAAGTAGAAAGTTTACTAGACAGAGGTTGGGCATTTCAGCTTCCATTCAATGTCCTTAAGTAGGGAAGCAGGGTTGAAGGTTAAGATGAATCATTCATGCCTAACGTTGTGAAGTCTCCATAAAAACTTTAAAGGGATAGTGTTGATAGTGTTGGCTGACCTGTGAGTAGTCAGAGGTGAACATTTCTGGAACATGAATTCTTCTCATCCTGCTTGCTCTACATCCTCTTCTATCTAACTTCATACATACAAATAGTTCCCTGAGTTCTCTGAGCCACTCTAGAAAATTCAAGACAACCCCAAAAGAGGACCATGGGAATGCCATCTGTAGCCCATTGGTCAGAAGCATGGGTTCCAAATTGGGGTATGTGACTGTAACTTTAGACACAATGCTGTGAGAGTGTTAACCTTGTGATAGGACACTGTCTCCAGTTAAAGAGTGGCAGAAGTAAATTAAATTACACCTCAACTGATGCCCACTGGAGAACTGTGTTGTTGCTGGTGCAAAGAAATTCCTAAGCACTTTGGAGACCAGAGCTGAATTGCTCTATGCTTAGTGAGTGAAGCAAAAAAGACTTTCTTGGGATCTTTGAGACTAGTTTCATCCACTAATAGGAGTAATTAGTTATTTGCTACCAATTTGCTCTCGATTAATTATTAGTCATAGTGTTCTACCTTACCATTCAGCTTTGGTGTAATCATATCTGGCTTTGAATTTCATATGTGAAAAGCCATTCAAGGAGATGAAATAATTGGGTATCATTAAATTGCAGGCAACAGGGAATTCTTATCTCTGTTGAAGAATAAGAGGGTGGTGTGGAAAAATACTATAATTTAGTAATGTCATGGTCCTTCCTATGTAGCCTTTTATGTGTGAAAGTTCCACATGCAGAGTCTAGAGCCACTGATGAGAAAACAAAGGTGCTGAACATAGAACACCCATGAAACATGTCTGATCACAGTAGCAGTGAACTGTACTGAATCACTCCAGGGTGTCAGAGATCTGAAGTGATGCTGTCAATATGGGAAGTAACACAGTGGTTTCAGAATATTAGGCGTGGGCTTCATAATAAAGAAATCCCCAACAGAAAAAGAGTTACATAAATGTGAATGTTTTTCAGCTCTATCTCCAGAATTAGTAACATCATATCAATCACTTTTATGCTGCAAAACTAAACTATTATAATTTTTCTCTGACATCACTTGTGACTTTGTTTAATCTTAGTTTTTAAATTTTATTTATTTATTTATTTTTGATACTTTATTTACATTTCAAATGTTTTCCCTTTTCCAGGTCTTCCCTTTGGAAATCCCCCTATCTCATCCCCCTGCCTCTATGAGGGTATTCCCCCAGGAATGGATACAGATTAATCTTAGTTTTTGTGTTTGTGTATATGAATTAATTATTCTTTGTGATATGGCCTCAGAAGGAATTTGAAGCATAAAAGGATGGAAGCACTGGCTCCTTTTGCTATTGCTGTTATTTTATAAACATATTGTAAGCCTTTCAGAATGTTACTTTGCTTTACTTTTTTTTTTAAAAAAAAATTATTCTCAGAATTGGTGCTTTCAATTTTGTTTTAATGTATCTCAACTGTTAGAGAACCAAAGAAAGGCATATTTTTGTCATGACAACATTTTTCTCAATTTGAGGATTTCAATAGTGTTGTACATATTCAACATTTTTCAACATCTTCTGTATGATTTTGGCCATGGTGCTTTCCAAGGTTGCTGCTAGGACTGTAGCAATCTTCATGGGTTGAAGGTATAAGCAATAGTTTAGACTTGGAAACTTTTAAGAAAGTAATCTAACTTTTGTTCTCATAGCTAAAGTAAGAAATTATACAGTTACTATAGTGATAAATCAAAATGATTTTACTAACTTAGAGACAAGAGTCCTGGTCTTTTATAAAACAAAGAACACATGAAATTCTGAAATGAAGAGTTCAGTGTTTTATGGGTTCTAGACCGTCATAACTTTTATTGAGGGTAGAGAATATCTCCTTATGGGTTTCTCATGTGAGCCTATCACTGTTAATGTTCACATCTACACACACAGTATATAGTATACAGTATACTCCCTTCTCTGCGGTTTTCCTGTTCAGGTTGTTAGCCACTCCATAGTCTAGTATTGTTCGAAAATATCAAATATGAAGCAATTTATACATTTTAGTATAGGTTATTGTTATAATTGTTCTATATTATCATTAGTTATTATTAATGCTTACTTTATATGATTTCTAAATTATGCCTTAGCAGGCATGTTATACAAGCGCAAACTGACTGTGTATAAGACATGGTACTATCTGGAGTTTCAAGCACCTTTGCACTTCTTGGAGTTTGTCTGTCACAGATAAGGGGGACTAAATCTTTTTCATATCGTTCCTCTTTAAGTGAGAAGATAAGACAGAAAAAATTCAGGCATGAGGTAAAGATAGGAAAGAAAAACCCTTCCTTTTGACAGGGTCTTAGTGTGTTATACACCCACTGGCTTTGAGCTTGAGATTTTCTTGCCTTATTTCCCAGAAGCATACTGGCATTACAGGTCAGTGCTACCACGCTAGCTAAAAATATTGAGCTTTAACATTCGTAATGCTTGGTTGCTAGAGCTGGTAATGGACTTGGGCACATCAGCAAATACTCTGCTACTGCTCTGTACCTGCTACATCCACAGGGCCTGGACATTTGGCGTTTGAGTTCACTGAAAGTACTAGCAGTGTGAATAAGTAGAATCACATGTTTTCATCATTCACATCATGGTTATTCATAGTCAGAAATAATATAAACTATATGTGAACATATAAGCATAAGTTGAACATTGTAATATAATGTTGTAAAGCATACATTGTAAATCACCACAGGCAGACAGAAATGTATACTTTTTGTTTTCAAAATGTTCTCATGGCATTTTCAAGAACACAACATATTCAGAAATGGAGGCTGATTCCAGTGGACAGAAATGACTCTGACACACTGTTCACCAGTGTGACTCTGTTTTGTGTTTTATATGTCACCCATGTTTATGTCTGCTTTGGACTTTTAAAAGCCTGTTTGGTTGGGAAATATTTCTTTTGGTGTCACCATCAAACGTCTCAAGATCTATGATTTATATCACATTGTGGAAAATGTAGGAAATAGATAATGGTTTCACAACAGTTTTTAGGTTTTTCCACACAGTTCTCTGAGTGACTGAAGAAATGGCCCAGTGGGTAAATGATTGCTTTTGATGTGTAATCATGAGGACCTGAGTCCAAATCTTCATGTTGAAAAATAAGCCAGGTTTGGTTGCCATGACAAACACCTCATATCTCCATGTACATATTGTGAAGAGAAATAGGTGATCCCAGGAGCTTGTGGATGAGGTAACCAAAGCAAAGGTGACAAGTTTCCAGTTCAATGAGAGACGTTGTCTGGAAACAATAAAGTGGAGAGTGATTAGAAAGGACATTGTGGACACCGTCTCTGTTCTCCATCTGTCCTCATGGCCACCACTACCCCACATTATGTGGATGTACTACATACACCACTCACAGAATTTAAACATGCTCTCTCTCTCTTTCTCTCTCTCTCTCATACACATACATACTTGATATACAGATATGCAGTTCTTTAGATACCTGCTTCTAGCCAGGCCTTTATTCTTATCTCCACAGACTTTTCCAATGCCTATGCTTGTCATCTATGTGAACTGAACATTTCCATGTGGCCTTTCATTAGTATGGGAAATAATGATAATAGTGATAGTTACTACACTTGACTATTTGTCCTGGGTAGGATCCTAGATACACCTGCCTATTTTATATCCTCTTTTCTGGATAGACATTATTCATATTTTACATACAAGACTCAGATAAGCTGTTAGTGTCCCAAAGACAAACATACATTCAGTAGCTAAGCCTCCACATCACACGTAATTATAAGAGAAACTGAGTAAAAGATACATTAGATTTAATTGGCATGGTCTGAGCTCAGTATGTTTGAAGCATGGTTTTCAATGTTCCACAGAACATTTAAAAAAACTGACTGTTTTGTTCTATATATTCTCACAAGTGGACAATGCAGGAGGCACCTGTCAACCACAGGAGAAGGAAACTATAAATTAATTGTAGTCGTTGATGCCCTAGCTTTGCAAACTTACATAATTAAAGCACATAGATTTATTGTCTCTCAGTATTATCTGTGTTTCTGCTGTGTCTTCTGAGGACTGACATGTGATTGTAGCTATGCTCAAGTTTATTAGTCAGCAGGATTCAGTACCAAATTATGCCTCCTGCTGTTGGAAGGCACACACAAATGACTCCCACCCTGTACACATGTAACATACACATATACAATAATCACCATTTTTTTTAAAGAATGGAGAAAATTATTAGAACATAGTAGTCAAAGAAGTATAAAGCTCAGCAATAATTGTAGTAGAAATCCCATAAACTATTTAAAACCATAGAACCTCAAAAGAAATTTACAACTTTCCCAGATCATAAAATGAAAGACAACATCAATTTTAAATGAAATCAGCATATTGTTGACTAAAATAGGCCAATGAAGAAAATCACAACACATCTTATGACACTTGATGGCAAACTATAACTAAAACATGAGCGAAGGCAATACACTGATTTTTTTCAAGGTAAAATTACTGTAAAATCACTCAAGTGCTTGATACAGCAAAAAGGGTAAACAGTGTTGGATACCAAAGAGCAATCAGCTCATCATGTTATCTACTAAAAGAATAACTATGTCAAAGCAATGGGTGCTGAAATGAATTAGGAATACAATTAAATTTCTAATAAAACTCAATTGAGCAGTGTTAGAAAGAACCTGGTATATATTTTACCACAGGCAAGTAG
>JADRCH010000115.1:3521864-3557052 GCA_019843965.1 Rhynchomys soricoides | reverse complement strand
TGTTGACGTTGGGAAGTATACAAGGATGTCTATTATGATTATCATTTACACACTGCCACAATCTAGGAAATACAATGAAAAAGTAAAGCATCTCTGGGTATGGTGGCTCACAACTCTCATTCAGCCCTTAAGACATAGAGGCAGAAAAATCAGGAGCACAAAACCATTCTTGACTATACAGTGAGTTGGAGGCCAGTCAGGGCCACATGAAATTCTATATCAATAAATGAACAAACAAGGAAAAGAACTAAAAGTATAATAACCACCATAGCGATGTATCTATTGACGATTTACTGATATACATTGAAACTAAACTAATGTTGTAGAATGTTTGTTCTCTCTTTGTGTTTTTAGCCTTAATAAATGTAGTAAAGCCATGAGTTTCAGATAAATACTGCAAAAGCAATATTTATATTTTTATAATTAACACACAGAAATATAAATGTTGCAATAATATAATATATAAAATTGATTATAATGAGTCTTAGAAGAATAGATAGGGTTGTTATGATTAAGACTGTATTATGTTTTGAAAACCACAAAAATACCCACAAGTGGAGTATCATAATCAAAATTTATTTTATTATTTTATTTGAATATGGGTATTTTGTAGGCATACCTGACTATGCACCATGTGCATGCCTGGCGCTCAATAAGACTAGGAACCAGTGTCAAGTCCCTTGGTAGTAGAGTAATAGACTATTGTGAGCCACCATGTGGAGGTTGAAAACCTAAAAGCATAGTCAGTGCATTTAACTGCTGAGCTATCTCTCCATCCCCCAATTTTACTGAGTTACTAGTTAGTGTGTGTCCATATGGCTTTTTAAATACACCTTTCATTTTCATTAACCCTCCTGACTTTCAGATCTTTCAGATCTTCCCATCCCCCTTCCCTGAGGAAGATGAAAGATGAAAGAAGTGTAGAAAATTGGGGTATGACCACTTTGGAATTAAAGAAGGATAGCTCATGCAAATTAAGAGTTAAAAGAAAGGAAAGGACTCTCCAAACTCTATGTATTTGTTATATTTAAAATAAAAAATGAAGTTGAAATTAAATCTTTAAAATACAAATATTTTAAGCTTTTGATAAGTGTTTAGATTCATGATTCAATTTTTAAAAACATTGTCAGTAAGACACTTGAAACAAAGAACATTTTTCTGATACTAATTCAGGAGTCAGGTTGGTAACTTCTCTAGTTAGTTCACAACACTAAATATATTAATAATATTTATGTATGTATGAACCTTTTGAACGACACATTTCTGTTGTAGTGTTTTATTTTACAAGTATACCCCTATAGGTGCACAATGTATATGAAATGTTTATGTCAGGAACGATCATATCTACCAGCAAGTGATTAGAAATGGCCCCGCATAAGTAATGGAGGACAAAGTATGATTCAGAAACTACTCATTCAATGTGGGGGTTTTATGAGGATGATAAACAAAAGTATTCTTGAGCATATTATCAGAGGATCTTTATAGTACAGTGGTTGATAGATTAACATGCCTTTCTAGTATTCCCAAGTAACTTATACCTGTTTAACTTTAGACACGTATTCTTCAGTAGAAAAGTTTCAGGAATATAACCTTTATTTCAGAAATAATTCAGGAAGCCATTTAAAGTTAAAAGCATTCTTTGAATTAGAACTGAAACAGAAGACTTCTAGTACATTGAAATGATTAAAAGAAGCATGATCATGGGTTTCCTGGAGCTCACAAGAATATGCACTTAGTTTGATAATTTTAGCTGTGATTGAAGTAGAAAAAGATATAACTGTAGAGGCTGATGCTCTTTTTCTTCTTTCTCTCACCAAAGCAGAAAAGTCGTGGATTTTCCTTTGACATATCTAAGTAAGCAATGGTAAAATGAACTTCTACTTGGAAAAGGTTTCATTCTACTACACTCACATTTGTTGCTTTGCAAAAAATTTAAATCATAAATTTTAATGTTTTTCCTTTTAGATGTGTGTGTGTGTGTGTGTGTGTGTGTGTGTGTGTGTACACCATATGTATGCCTGTGCCTTCAGAGTCCAGAAGAAGATACCCTGGATCCCTGGAGTTAGAGTCACAGGTGTATGAGGAGCCTTGTGTGGGTGCTGAGAATTCAGATCCTCTGGTAAGCTGGCAACTGTTCCTAACTGCTAAGCCATTTCTCCAAAATCCTTTGAATTTTTCTCTAGCATGCAGCTTGTTGTCCCAAAATTTTACATTTTTCTAATTGATACTCATAAGTTGTTTGACTTTTCTCTTCTTTATGTTGTGCTTAGAAACAAGCCATTCAGATTGATTTTACAAAATAGGTCTGGTGTTGTAGGTATTTTCCATATGTTAATTTTCTGATGAGATAATAAACATGTCAACTCAATATTATACATTGGAATAAACAATATGATAGTAAAATTAGTTTTCAGTACTACTGACAATGATTTACTATACTGACTATATTTACTAATGTGATATTTTATCAGCATGTCATCCTGAATCTTTTAAACTGCTAATTTGCTTTAAGGTTTTTATAATCATGAAATATGCCCAGTGGTGCAGTAGTGTCCCTAACATATTAGGAGTAACAAACAGCTGTCTGGTTGGACTTAGGTTTCACCCAGAAGGTGAAATCTCATGCCTAGCACTATAGAGCCATCCACAGAATCATGGCTGGAGAGATTATAAACCCTAGAGAAGATCCTACAACTGCCATCATGATAAATTTACAAAGCACTCAACTGTCTTCTAAATGCTTATCTTTATACCACAGATAAGTGCACCTCTCATTCTTTGTCAATCAAGCCTTGTTTTGCAGAAGAAATGAGTACTATGGATTGGTCATCCTCAAATGGGACATCTGTAATACCTGTACTCAGGGTCAAGGCACAAAATAAAAGAAGGAGAAGAAGGACTGTAAGAACCAGAGGACCAGGCAGACTGCTCTGAAATGCCCTCGGGAAATAACAATGTGGTTGCTCCATAAACTCTAAACTCTATTTTTGCCTGCATAAGACTTGTACAAGATCACACCACTCACCATGCTAACATGGGTTGGGGAAATGTTCACAAGTCCCTATGCCAGTAAAAGAGCTACAGACACTTAATGACTGCTGAAGGAAGACTCAGTTTTCTTCAGGGATGAGCTCACTGACAGATTGCCCATGTCCTAGTGGTCATTAGAAAACTCACGGACATATGGGCAACACAAACTATACTCATTAGGTCCAATGAGTATGTGTTTGTATATATACATGCATGCATATGTGTATGTATATGTATTTGTGTGTAATAATAATTGTAGAAGTATTTATTATGATGATGTACATTCCACAGAGAACAGAACCAGTCTAAGTGATGTTCCACTTTAAAAACCTAACCTGTGTAGGCGCTCTCTGGTCAGGAGGATGGCTACCTTAAGTTTGACTTTCTTTGTATTTTGTAGCACTTACTAATATCTTTATAGTTTGGGTTCCATAGGTCTGATATTACTAAAAATGTAGCTTAGATTTCTGGTTATTTTCCTCCTTGTTGCTTATGTATGATTTTCAAGAAGATAAATATTATTTTAAATTAGTATATATGTTTGTGTGTGTATTATGTATGATCACTGTACATACATATATGTGCAGATAAGGATGGAGGCGAGACAATGAAAATGGGTGTCTTCCTTAATCCTTATCTACCTTAATTTTTGAGAAAGGGTCTCATTATGATTCTGAAGCTCACCAATATCACTGGCTGGATAGCAAGACTGAGGGATTCTCCTGTCTCTGCTTCTATAGCACTGGAATTGCAGGAATAAGCCATAATACCAGACTTTTTACATGAGTGTTAGAGATCCATACTCAGCTTCTCATGATTGTGCAGCAAGCCTATATATTTCTTATATTTTACACTATAATTATACAGACATAAGTTTATGATACATATTGATTTATATGAGCAGCATCATTTATTTTGGCAGAGTGTATTAATATGATGACAGTCCCAGTTTGGTACCCAGTACCACAGGGCAGTTCACAACCAGCTATAGTGCCAGTTCCAGGAGGTCCATCACTCTCCTCTGGCCTCCGTGAGCACCAGGCATGCACACGATGCAAATACATATATGCAGGCAAAACATTCATACATATAAAATAAAATATATTTTAAAAAGAAGAATGAAAACAAGCAGTGTGTGAAGAAGCAACTTTAAGTGTCACTGAACCAAGGCAGAACCAACTAGGTTGACATTGCTTGATATGTTGGTTGGATGCCCTGTTGGGTTTGCAACTTGCCTGTTTAGCCACCTGTTTGCAACCTTCATTAAGCTTATCCTCTTTGTTAGCTCTTTCCTACAAAGCTCTAATAAATCTCCTACTTGGTACATCACTTCTTTTGTTCCTTTAACTTAACCTACTTCCCTACCAGTCCCTACCTATAGCACATTGGTCTTTATTGACTTTCCTTTCATTTTGTCCACCAGTTATTGAGAGGGGAGTGTTTGAAATCTGAATCTAGTCATGTATTGGTCTATTGAAAAGTCTGTTTCGAATACTGGTGAAAAGACTGGAAGTCATGACCATGTCTTCTCACAAGGTCTAGTAAATGATATAAAATTTTTCTTTAAAATGTGCTGTGGTGTGTATTGTATATTTGCCTTTGTTCTGGGAGTTTTCCTTATGATATTTCACAGGAATAAGTCACTTTATAATTTCACACTAAAATAAAAGCACTTGTACTTCAATTGGCTCTTTAAAAATGTCAGATAATCTATAAATCTATATCAATTATACTTGACAATCTGGTTTCCATGCAAACCACTTGTTTTAGCTGGTCAAGGGATAGTTTGAAAGCTGGTTGACATGGTGACAAAATTTCTATTATGCCACTGAATACAGTTTAAAAAATTGTAATGAGTAATCAGCATTCAAATAATCTCATATTCTTCACACATGAAAAATTCATAAATACATTTGCATTAACCTCATTCGATTTAGTAATAACCATGTAGAAGAAACACATAATGCCTTGTGTCTTAGATTCTATATCATGTCTAGCATCGCTGCTACTTGTGAACTCTGCTGTTGATGAGGATAGCCCTTTTATCATTAAAAGAATATGACAAGGGAAGAGAAAGGAAGAACACAGAGAGATCCTGTCTACTCCTTCCATTAGCTCATATACAGGGCTTTGGGATGGATCTAACATCAGAGTGACTAAGAAGAAAGCACACACATTTAATTAAATTTCTTGTATATGACAATCTTAACAAGTAAAATATAGGTGAAGGGGAGCTATAGGAGCATAGGTAGGCAGAGAAAGCAATGGCAGGCTACCCATGATAGCAGTTTCTTCTTCCCAGAACACATTTCGAGGAGGATCCCTGGGAAGGCACCAGACTGATATCTAAACAAAACCATTAAGGAAGGGGAAGACCCAGGAGCCTTATAAAGTACCCAAGGCAGCTTTCACTTAATATCTTCCAGCCTTAGGCTTTTCTGATCTAGAAGGGATAAAGCCAATGCTTTCCCTTTCTCTGCTGCAAGGTCTTCTGACTTCCCGGGTCGTTCAAGTCTTTGTGTCAGTGAACAAGCTGTGTGACAACCAGTGGTCCACTAGTTACAGAGGTGATAACCAAACACGAAGCTTTTTAGGCTAGTCATAATAAATCTGTGAAGATTTGTCAGAACAAGTAGATGTCAGGGGTAGGAAAGTAGATTCTAGGATTGTCACTAAGAGATATTTGGAGGGCAGATGTAGAAGGTATAATACTGCTCCAAAGAGTTTATTTTTTCTGGTCCACTGCAGCTTCCGTTACTACTCTCTAGTTGTCAAGGCCATTTTCTAGCCTTATTATATATAGGACATCCTTTCCAAGAAAATCTTTATGAAAGCATAGCATGGGAGTAAGAGCAAAGCAAATGGCCTATTCTGATGGGTTACTATCAGACAGGGTCTCACTATGATTCTGAAGCTCACCAATTCACCCAGGTTGTCTGGACAGCAAGACCCAGGATCCTCCTGTCTCTGCTTCTTAACGTTCCTCAAATGACTTTAGCTTGAAATAATCAACATGCTCCTTTATTATATTTTCAGACAGCATGTTTTAAATTCCTTTGGGAATGTGGTTTTTCTAAAGCAAATATCTATACTTGAACATGCATGGACCTAGAAAACAGTACCTTAACTGGCATAAGCCAAGCAGGGAAAACAAAGGTGGGATTTCAAAATCTGAAATTTATAGATTCTGAGTATAATGATGGACATTAGAAACCAAGACAGGAGATGGGGAGATAGGGACTAGTTAGTGATTAAGGAAGGACTGGCTAGTAGTTAAGGAAGACTAAGCTCTGGATTAGCACAGTAGGATAAGTATAAGTAATAGCGCTGTGTTGTACCCAAAAGAGAATTTCAATGCTCCTACCCTAAAACCCTTCTGTTGACTTGATATAGCTAAAAATACCTCATTATATCTCCTAAAGTCAAACAAATTCATCTAAACAGAAATTTTAAAATTAGAAAAAGAAGCAGATTATATTTGTTTTTGTTCTCATAACTTAAGGAAGGAAGGGTTTGTCTTGGTTCAGTTTGAGCAGATGCCTTCCACTATGGCAGGGATTGAGTGACAACAGGAGTGGGGGTGGCTTGTCCCATTGATTCCAATGTCAAGCAGCAGAAAGACAGGAATGCAGTGTTTAGTCATTCCCTTCTTTTAACCCTTTAATCCAGTTCAGAACCTGAGCCCCTGGGATGGGACTACCCACATTCAGGATGGGTCTTCTATCCTAATTTAAACCACTCTGGGAAAAATCCTCACCATCATGCCTAAACGTGAGTCCTCTAGGTGATTTTAAATCCCATCAAATTTACAGAGATAAAGTATCACAATTCCAACCCATGTCAACTTGAACCCTAAACAATCACTTTAAATTACAGCATTCCACCTTTGTTTCCTGTCATCTCACACTCCTCACACAACACCACAACATTAGTTCCATCTCTAAAAGCCCTGCTCTGCCACCTACAGCACATACATGATCTCTCTTGAGCTGCACCCACTCTGTTTATGCAGCCATTCATCTTGAGCATACAATCATTCGGGAACACATGACATCCTGAGTTTTACCTTCAGACCTTCACACAGTGGCCTCTAGGCCTCCTTGCAGGAAATTCAACCCTGACACACATTTCCTGGCTGCAACACATTTCTGAAACCCTGGTGCAATCCTTTACGATCCTATTCCTCTTGGATTTTGTGCAATCCTTTACGATCCTATTCCTCTTGGATTTCGCATGTCTGATAAATGAATGTCATGTAGACGATCCTCTGCCATGATGCTGTCAACTTGATGCACCCTCATTGTGGCTTCCATAGTTGTAGTGGCTTCTGAGATCCTTGGTAGCTGAACTAAAGAAAATGCTTTCCCAGGCATTTTGTTAACATGGGACTTCTTCAGAAGCATTTTGAAAATATGATCTCATATTTCAGTTGGATTTGCATTTTTATGATTGGAACATTCAGTGAGTGGAGTCTTGTCCTCAGGGCACTGTTTGTATTGTCCCAGTGAGGAGCATGAAATTTTGTTTTTAGTGGTATGATTAACAATTACATCTGTTTTTCTCCCACCTACTTTATATGCAGTTTTAAATTACCTCAGGTTCCTTTCTTCATGAAATTGAACATTTTCCATATCTTCTTTTTGTTATAAAAATGTTTATTTTTATTTTATACATATGAATATTTGCCTGCATGTATATATGCATGCCACATGCATGCCTGGTGCCCACAGAAGCCAAAAGAGAATATCACGTCACCAGCAGCTGGAGTTACAGATGGTTTTGAGCCACCTGTGGGTGCTGGAAACTTATCTTGAGTCTTCTGAGAGATAATCATGCACTCTTAACCACTCAGCCAGCTCACCACCCTCCAATATCTTTCTGTTCTTTTTCACTGTTGATCCAACTAGGAGCAGAGATCATCAACCTTTCTATAAATTGAATGTTCTGATCTCATGAAATTTTCTCTGTGAAAACAACTTCATGGCCCTCTGCTTTTCTCTGTTCTAGAGACAGCTGCATCTTTTCATGTACTCAGTGCCAAGTTTGTCCATTAGACTCGATGGTGAAGGTCAGAGTGCACAGATTTGGCTGTATTGGGCACCTGCTTACCAGGGCTGCTAGCTCATCTGGGAAAGTGGATATTGTTGCCATCAATGACCCCTTCATTGACCTCAACTACATGGTCTATGTGTTCCAGTATGATTCTACCCATGGCAAGTTCAACAGCAGAATCAAGGCTAAAAATAGGAAGCTTGTCACCAACAAGCAGCCCATTACCATCTTCCAGGAGTAAGATTCTACTCACACCAAGTGGGCTGATGCTGGTGCTGAGTATGCCATGGAGTCTACTGGTGTCTTTGCCAACATGGAGAGAGCTGGGATCACTAGAAGGATGGGCCCAAAGGGTTATCATGTCTGCCCCTTCTGCCAGTGCACCCATGTTTGTGCATCTGAGGGCCCACTAAAGGGCATCCTGTGCTACACTAATGACCAGGTTGTCTCTGGCAACTTTAACAGTGACTCCCATTCTTCCACCTTTGATGCTGGGGCTGGCACTGCTCTTGATGACAACTTTGTAAAGCTCATTTTCTTGTGTGAGAATGAATATGGCTACAGGAACAGGGTAGAGTTCCATATGGCCTACATGACCTCCAAGGAGTAAGCAGCCCTGAACCACCCAGCCCTGCCAGAAGAGCAACAGAGACATCCTCAGCTTCTGAGAAGTCCCTGTTCCAACTTCGCCCCTGATACTAAACATCTCCCTTAGTTTCAATCCCAGACTCCCACAATAATGGAAGGGACCTAAGGAGCCCTACTATCTTGAATACCATCAATAAAAACAAGAACAAAAATAGAAAAACAAAAACAGAACAACTATGTCTGCTATTTTTTGAATTAACCTCACTCAAGTTCTCAATACAAGGGTAGAATGCAATTCTCTGCCAGAATGTGGTCTGTGTTCATTTCTGACCCTTGTGAACTGTGTTGGCACTGTGCATGTTCCTATTCCTATTTTGTTTTTCCCAGCCCTTACCAGAAAAGCGTATTAACCTCTGATTAGAGCCTTCAGGGGTTTCTAGGATGTCTCTAGCGTACAGCTCCAAACGCTTGCATATTTCTCCCACAAAACGTTTCCCAAGGCCACAGGGTATGTTTGTTGCAACAACAGCCCTACTCCAGTTTTCTCTATGAGTTACATTCCTATTGCTATGGGGGAAAAAGCTGACAAAAGAAATTTAGGGAAGCAAAGGTTTATTTTGGCTCAGGATTCAGGGGATACAGTTCATCATGGCAGGGAATGCACACGAGCAGAAACATAAAACAGTTGGTCATCTAGCATCCATGGTTAGGAAACAGAATGATTCAGGAATGCTGGTCCTCAATTCAGGTCCCCAGTCCTCGAGTGTGGTGGTTTGAATATGCTTGACCCATGGAAATTAGCACTATTAGTAAGTGTGGCCTTGTTGGAATAGGTGTGGACTTGCTGGAGGAAGTGTGTCACCACACAGGCAGGCTTTGAGGTCTCCTAGTGCTCAAGCTCTACCCAATGTGGTAAGAAACCCTCCTCCTAGCTTCCTGTGATAGATAGTCTCCTGCTGCTGTCTTTGGATCAAGATGTAGAATTTTGGCTCTCCCAGTACCATGTCTGCCTGAACGTTACAGTGCTTCCTGCTATGATGATAATGGACTGAACCTTTGAAACTGTAAGCCATCCCAATTAAATGTTTTTCTTTTTGCAAGTTGCCTTGGTCATGGTGTTTCTTCACAGCAATGAAACCTTCAGACAATGAGACTGGGATGGTGTTATATAAATTCAGAATGTGTCCCTCTTCCTTCCCTTTCTCAACATTAAACCTGTCTGAAAATGTCCTAATAGACATTCCCAGAGGTATATCTCCTTGACAATTCTGAATCCAGTCAGGTTAACAATGAATATTAATCATCACATGAATCTATAAGTAAAATTGAAGTAGTATACTTTTTGTCGATAGAACTGCTTTAGATTGTTCCAAAGTTATATATTGAGGTCAAAAGAGATATATTAAAATGATATTCCTGAGGAATAATAGTCAGAGATTGACCTTTTACATATGTATTTATAAGCTTAAACTATATTACAGTTGTGTGTAAGCAATGGTACAGTGAATTATATGTCTTTGGTTTAAGAAAAAACTTGCTTATTCTCATATAGTTAAATAAAATACATAAACATTTGTGAAAACAAAATTTTAAATAAAATATTTTAAAGTTCTGAGTGAAAACCACAGGAAACAAAAGCCTTCTGTGAAACTAAATGTCACACTTCAATTTCTGAGACGACAGAAACATTGTTTTTTAAGTTAAGCATATTTTAGAGTATTTGCAATGCTTGAAGTTCAGGTACACAGTATGATGATAACATTGGACAAACAATAAAACCAACAAAATCCAAATATTTTCATGTGCAGCAGAGTGGAAATCAGAGGTAAGTGCTTTGGGAGGCAGCTTATCTAAGTTGTGTGTCTCATCTATGCAATGGCTCTAGACTTGAAAGTGCCATTATCTTGTGGATTTCCTATCTAAACCCTAAGAAGCATGCTGATTTCCTGAATTCAGTGTGTCATTTAAGTTCATTCTGAATATCTAGCAAAGAGGTCACTAAATGTCTATGTGGATTTCAGTCAGTAAATCTGATGAAGCCTAAGGAAGGACATATGCTTAAATTCTCATTGCACTACTTTAAAACAAAACAAAACAAAAAAAAACAAAAAAAAAACCACAACCCAAATATGTTTCAAATATTGAATGACACAATTTTTAGTCTATTTCAAGTATATTCCTTAATGATGCTTACTGATTAAATAACGCAATGTATAATGACAGACACATACTTACAAAATGGATCTTATAGGAAATTTAATTTTAGGGTTCTTAGAATTTCTCTTCTTCCTTTGTCAGACACTAGCAGTCTGCTATCTCAAGGAACAGGTTACCATATAGAGTTAAAGTAACCTTTGAATCACAAACATAATCAACTGAAGGACATAGTTCAAGGATAGTGACATATCTGGGCTTGCTAGTTCTAACAATCAGAGTTCTTTTGTATGTACATCACAGACAGCAAAGCTCAACATGATAAGCCACTCCAGACACTTTTGTCAGTGCACACACTCATTGCTAGAAGCCCAGCAACAGGAATGTGGATTTATAAACTTATCTTCGGAGAAAGAAATGATGCTGACTCCACCACTTCAGAGTTTTCACTTAAGTTACACTATACCTAGAAACAAAATATAGAAGGAGCTAGTCTTCCTTTGTGGGATTAAGAATGGTTCCTTATGCTTTCTTAAAGGTATAAGAAATAATGAATAGAATGGGCAAACCACAAAGACTGATAACATTGTTTACTTTCTTCCTAGTAGCTCTGTTACTTTTGCATTACTGTGATATAACTCTTAGTCAAACAACTCTAGATGAAAGATTCCTCTAAACTCTTGATTTCACAGGGTTCAGCTCACAGTTGTTTGGGCAGAACATCATGATGGCAGGATCATGTGGTAATGGGCAGCTGTTCACATCATGGCAGATAGGGACGTAGGAACTAGGGGCCAGGTATAACCTTCAAAATCTTTTCTCTAGTTACCTAATTATGCTAGCTAGGCTCTACAGTCTAAGAGTTTCAGTCTTCTAATGTGACTTCACTATCGGAGCGACATGCTACTGGCTCCCAAAGCTACGTGGTCATCTTATAATTCAATAATAGTCCCACCATTATTCATTCCTATGTTCAGCATTTCTATTGGCCAAGGCAATCATTTAGTTGTGTGTCCCTATAAATCAAGAAGAGAGTATATATTTTCAATATGCAGTGGTTCACAGTATATGTCTCTATTCCAAAACAAGAGGCATGTGGCACAGAAAGGGAGAAGGAGAACAAAATAAGAAGGGAGATTATTGAATCCTGTAGCTCCTTGTTTAGCAGCTAGGGAACATGGTATCCTGATGTAATTTCAATGAGCTTGAGCATCCCTGCTCCTCTGGGCTATTTGCAGTCCACGTGGTCTCTCTCTTGGCTTGGTTCCATTCAGTGCCTTCAATTTTCCTTGGTAGGTATCCCATACTCGTGACTTCTCCATTATGCTGTGGTGTTGCCCATTAAGTTCCAACCTGATAGCCTGTAGACTTTGCTCCCTGTCATCTTTCTTCTCTCACATGCACCACGAGGATAAAATCACTGCAGTGTCACTAGCCTCCATTGCAGATCAAGACACATGAATGAATGAGAGCTGGACAATACAAACCTTTTTTAAAAAATTGGTATCCATTCTTTCTTTTTATTTTAACTTTTTGTGTGAGAATTTCATAGAGATATGTTTAAAGCAATCTTTGTCTCTCCTAATGTCTCCCAGACCCTCCTCCTCCTTAGCTACCACCCAACTTCATATTCTTTCTCCATCTTAGAATACAAAGCAAACAGTGGCACACTGGAGTTTATTCACTGTAGTAGGAAATGTGAAAATAAATTCACTAATTAACTTTAATGATGATTAATAGCAGTAGTTAGGATGTGTTGGCTGAAGTATAGAGACGTGAATCTCAAACTAGCTTAAAATAATGTTTATCCTAAATAAAAGTAATGGAGAGGCAAGGCAATCCTGTGTGGTACATGAAGACAACTTCATGAAGGAGTCAGGGTTTGTCACTTTTTAGCTCTCCATCATTTCAAGTCAGGTGGGTGGACTTACTCAAGGTGTGGCATGGTGCCTGAAGTTCTTGAATTACTGGAAACCATTGAAGAAAATATGCCACTATATTGTCTTTCATTTCTTTTCAAAATGAGTCTGTTTTCAAGAAACTTCTTATGGGTTATTTTCTTTTGCCTTACTGGCCACCACTTTATTTAGCTTGCTTCTCTGCTGTTGTGTTAAAACACTGACAAAACTGACTTAGAGAAAGATAGGGTTTGTTTCAACTTACACTTACAAGTGACAGTCTGTCGTTGAGAGAAATGGGGATAAGTACTCCTGGCTGCATGAATAAAGCAGAGGCCATGGAGTAGTGCTGCTTAGGCTTGCTCTTCATGGTTTGTTCATCTTGACTTCTTCTACAATTCAGGACAACCATTCTAGGTGGTGACACAAACCCACAGGAAGCTGTCAACCACCTCATCGATGTAAGAAAATTTCTCACAGACATGCCCACAGGCCAATCTGATAGAGGCATTTTATAAATTGAGATTCTCTCTTTCAAGGTGGTTCAAGTTTATATCCATTTGACAAAAACTAGGCAGTACACCAATGAAGACTTTTGTTATTAAGCCATTCACTGACAAGGAAAATGGTTTACCAATGTTTGTTCTATTATAATTATTAAAGAAAATGGCTACAGGTGCCTTGAACACTGAAATTAACATATGATTTAAAAAAAAACTCTACATTGAAATACAAGGAAATAGTTTATAAGATCAATCAATGTGCTGTTGATGGCTGTTTTTTAAAAAAAATATTTATTTTTGTTTTATGTGCTTTGGAGCTTTGCCTGCATGTGTATCTGTGTAAAAGGTATCAGAACTCTTGGAGTTGGAGTTTCAGACAGGTGTGAGCTGTCATGAGGTTGCTGGGAATTGAACTCAGGACCTCTGGAAGAATAGCTAGTGCTCTTAACTGCTGAGCCATCTCTCCAGCCCGATGGCTATTTTTGTTGTTACAAAATCAATAAGAAGCAAAATTGCAAATGTATAACTATTACTTACAATGTATGACATTCCTAAACTCTAACACACCTACAGAACAAGGTATGAATTACTTTTTTAAGTTTAAAACAAAGAAACAAACAGACAAACAAATATATTCAGCTGCTTGCTCTCAAGTCAGCAGTTGTTTAGAAAATTAGAATGACTCAATTTCCTCTGAACTCATTTTGTTCCTTGTTTCTTCTATCTGTAGTTCTACATCTCTATCACTAAGACTGATGCATAAATAAAGCTGCTCTCAGCACAGACAGGTTTCCATTTAAGATTGTTGGGGGGAAGATACATTATGAATAATATTGATTTTTTTTAACCTCAGTCAAGTGACAGGAGAGCTTAACCTAGATTCATCTTCTCTTCACATTCATCATAAATCTCTGATGTGCCAATATTCTATATTTGAATGCTTTGTGCACATTAGCAATATTGTAAAACCATACTATATTATGACAAGACACTAAATTTATTTCAGCGCAGACCCATTTTATCACTATATGCACTATGAATAGTAAAGTAGTTATTGATTCTAATGACAAATTATTATAACATTAATAAGTTAGCTGAGGCAAGACCTTATTTCGGTTGAAATTGGAAAGTTTCTAAAGGAAAAGGAAGGGAGAGCCCTGGTTGTATTTCTTTGTGTTATAATGATGCTGCTCATCATGGCTATCTGCTCTCATATGTGTGTAAAGAATATTGACTCAGAGAGATAAGGATGTGCTCTGTCAACTGTAGTCTAGGCATGGCTGATTAAAAGGTTTATTCTTATTTGTGTGTAAGCATGTATATCTATGCATACATATGTCATGCATGTACAGATACCCATGGAAGGGAAAAAAAAGCACCTCTGAAGCTACAAGTTACAGGCAGTTGCAAGCCACCTGATTTGACTTCTGGAATTGGTTGTGGATCTTCTGCAAGAACAGTGAGTGTTGTTAACTTCTGAGCCATCTCTCCAGCCCTAGTCATGTCTTCTTAAATATTGAAGATGGGGGCCAAGTTTGAAAATTCAAACTCAAAGAAAAATAAGTATATGAATTCCTATTCACCTCTAACAAGCCCACTGTTACAAACGGTGGAGTGATGTCATACCCAAACCAAAACTGATCAGCTTGTCTATGAATCAGTGCAGTAGAGACAAGGCTTGAAACATCCCACCCTTAAATAAATTTACTTGAAGACCCAGGTGACTGTGGTACTCTGGCCACAAGAACACATTTACGAATAGCAAAATGACCCTTGAGAATCTTAAGGATATAATGCCTAGTGTAAGTTATATTCAATTATACTGAATTTCTTTACATGAAAAAAAGCCTATTTTTTTATGTTGAACTATTTTCTATGCTTTGTGATAAATTGAGCAAACTTTATGTTAAAATTCAAACATATCATGACTCTATTTTCATTTACTATATAGTCTCTATATACTTATATAAGTTTGATTTTTTTCATTGCTATGTTCAAAATACCTGTGTAAAACAATGTAAGAAAAGAAGAGGTTTTCTCATTGTTTCAGAGAGGTTTCAGTTTATCATAGTAAGGAGCACACGACATCAATCATGGCTACAGTAACATGTGGCAGAAACTCCTTTCGTGGAAATGAACCAAGGCAGAGAAAGCAGGTTCTAATTAGTTTAAAGAAAATCTTTTAACAAAACAGCAATAATGTGTAGAATTCTCAAAAGGCAAAGCTTAGATTCACCAGGTGGCCCAGATATATCACCTCTTGGCATGTACTCAAACAACAAATAGAAACCCTACTACAGAAGCACTTGATAGGTCATGTTCATTATCACTCTATTCACAATAGCTAGGAAATGAAAACAACCTAAATGTCCACCAACCAGGAACGGATAATGACATTGTGATACACACATACAATGGAATTTTATTCAGGTAGATCTAGTCTCAGACTTTTGAGAATTCTACACACTGTTCCTGTTCCATTAAAAAGTTTCCTTAAGTTAATTTGATTTTAAATAATATATATATTTATAAAAAATACGATTGATAAAGAAAAACTGAAACTATGAAATGTGTAGGTAAGTGGATTGGATAGAAAATACTCCACTTAGTGAAGTAACCCAGACCCGGAAAGATAAATGACATGTGTTCTCTCTTATTTGTGGATACTAGCTCTGAAGCTTTAGATTTGAGCATATAACTGCAGAAGCCAGTGGGGTAGAAATGGCTAAGGGGTGGTCTAGGGAGAAGGAGCCCCTGAGAAGGGGATAATAGACACAAGCGTTGTGAAAAGGCAAAGGTAAAAGTGAGTGGGGGTTAAAATATGGGGGGATTAACTGGGGGTACAGAGCAAGGAAGGAAGACAACATTAAGGAAGAAACATAGGGTATTTTTGAACTTACATATGTAACACCTATGTATACACTTTAAGTAGAGCTAGGCCACATGGGGTGATAGCAATCCCTACTTCCAAGCAGCTATAGACTACATAAAATCTCTGGTCCCAGACCAGGCAAACTTCTCCTCCAGTTGTGGGAGAGGTAAGCCCACAGGGCTTCCAAAATAACATAGGCTATTACCACTGCCTTGGCTGCTTCCCGAAATCTGAAGGTATCCCTATTGGTGGAGACACCACACACGTTGGATCTAGTACTCAGAGGAATGACACTTTTACTGACCTGGAAGACTCAATCCTGAGGGCCAGTTCTCATAGTACAAAAAAGTTTCATGCAGGAAAAGCTGTCAAGGGAGAAAATCAATCAATAATTCTGCTTAGCTGTCAAGCATGCAAACCACAACAATGACTAGCCAGGCAAGATATCCCCCAAGGGCTCTATGGTGGCACTTGGGGGTAACCAAGTGGTGCTAATTGGACTTACAGCACATTCAATATGAGGGAACTCATGCTAATTACTTGTAAACCTAGCTAATTATCCATGGCTGGAGATCATAGACCATAGAGTAGAACACACTTTCACTCAATATAGCTTCTAATTGTGTTCTTAGTATTTACCCTTACACCCACAGTTAAACGTAGCTCTCAACCTCTATCAATGAAACTTCTTTTTTTACAGCATATTGAGGCTACTGTGGAGATGCAAATGGTCAAAATGCTGCATTACTACACAATCTCTACAGAGAAGGCTCCAGGAGCATCATGGAAGAGAGAATGGAACTATTGGTAAGAGTCCGAGGCAAGAACACCCGCTGGGAGGTAGGGTCTGTTAAGTGTGACCAGGATATGATAACCATGAAATCTCAGCAGATGTGGTTATGTAAAACATATCTGCATAGTGACCAAACCAGATGACATGAGAACACTGTCAGGGGGGTTTACAGAAGACAACTGTTGCTAAAGGAGGGAGAATCAGTTTTAGTTACTTTTCTGTTGCTGAGATAAATACCATACCAAAAGGCAACTTAGAGAAGACAGAGTTTATTTCGGTTTACAGTTCCAGTGAGAGGGAGAGTCCATAATGACAAGAAAGGCATGGCAGCAGGCAGCTAGAGCAGGAAGCTGAGTCCTAACATCACTATCTACACACAGGAAGTAGAGACAGCTAACTACAAGTGAAGCAATGAAATCAGATCTCAACGTGACCCCCAGCAACATACTTCCTCCAGATAGGCAAAACCTCCTGAAGGTTCCATAACCTCCCCAAAAGCATTACCAATGGGGGACCAAATGTTGAAATACATGAGCCTACTTGGGGCATTTTGCATTTAAATCACCACAGGTTTTAATCCCAGTGGTCATCCCTGAAAAAAAATGTACATATGAGGAATGCTAAAGCGGGTTCTAAAAATAGTTATAGAAGAGGAAATGAATGAGAGAGACAATAAGGAGACATTAGAGGAGCAGGAGAGAAGGAAGTGTGTAAACGATGTAATACAGTATGCTCATGTACGAAATTCTCAAAAATATTTACGTTAAAAATGGAGATTAAAAGAACATTTCAAGGAGGAAGCCAACATAACACCTGCTTTTAAACATATAGTATTTTAAAATTCTTTGATCATTTTACTCCTGCATAGAATATATTAAAGACGTGTTCATCCCTACTCCTTCCTGTAATTCTTCCCAGCCCTGTTCCAGCCTTAATACCTATTTTTCCAGGAAACATATTTCTCCTTTTAATTCACCAAGAAATAAGTATATTTTATAAAAGTAAATGTTGAAATATTTTGTTCAAAATATAGAAAGTCAATTTCATATCTTTCTTAGTATATTAAAATAAATCCCAACAACACTAAAGATTTAAGCATAAAATTAACCATAGAAAAAAGAATGGGACATAATTTTTAAATCAGAGTATTTATTATTAAAAACAGAAACTCAGATAAGTAAATTTGCATGAATTATAAAACAAATTGAAAATTTGAACTAAAATATAATAAAATATCAAATAATAAGCTGAAATAACAATTTTGTATTACATAAGACATTTAAAGTACCCATTTTCCCAATGTAAGTATACATAAGGACAACACCATTGAAAAACCATCCAAATGTTTATCATCAGAGGACTGCAAAGAAGATATAATGTAACTTTTTCAGAATGAAATAAATCAAGGCATCTACCCCTTATTGCCCCATGGCCATAGGTGTTCTCTTAGTTGTATATAGAGAGGTTTACAAACACTTCTAATTATACTGTGCAGTAATAAGAACAAAGGTAAAGTGGAAATATCTGCAAGGTGTTTTTAACATGGGAGAAAACATACACATTTATGTCTACTATAGGTCCATAAATATAAAAAAACAATTGTGGCATTAGTTAATTGTTGAAGTCAGGAGTGAGTAGCAGGGGATAGTGTGAGCCATGTTCATATCACTAACTTAAAATACTTTTCAATTTCTCAGTAAAAGAAATTAGTTGGCTGTACCTCTTGCACTGGTTAGAGGGTCATTGTTTTAGTTGGATTTTGATGTGGTTAAGGTAGGGATGAATAATTTCAAGTCTGAGATTCATTTAAAGTATTTACCCTAATCTATATTTTCAAACAGAAGCAAAGCTGAAAAAAATCCATCTTGATATAACATAATATATTTCCCCTTTTTGTAGACGCAAGTAGAAACAATGTAAAATGGCCTTACACTTATTGCACTGATGATAATGGAAATAGATGCTTTTTAAACCGTGAAACTCTCTTTGCCCTGCTCTGAAATAGCCAATTAACTTATATCCCATTTTGTCTTAAGTGATTTGATAAAACACAGCTTCACTTCATCCATCCTTAGTCATGAACTCTTGCTCTCTAAAGGTTAATGCTCCATTCTACTTCATGAATTGGATGGTTTGCTCTGTTTATGTATTAAAACAAAATATACATTTTAAATAGCCCTTTGTTTAGTTTTCATTTATATAATAAGCAATGAGAACAAGAATGTTATGAAAATAGAGTGTTGTAATAAATAGTTTCATTAGGAGATTATTTTGCCCTTTCTCCCTCAACTGATAAGACTGTAGTCTGTGAAAGAAAATCAGTTATAAAATTCAGCATTTTGTTTCGATTCCTTTATTCCTAATAATCAGCAAAACTTAATGTGTAGTATTTTTAAATTCTGAGTCTAAGCTTTCTAAACCATAGAGCACCATAATGAAGAGATAGCAAGAACATTTGTCTAATTTCTTTTGTGCCACAATAATGGGATCCTTGGCTGACTACAGAAGCTATCTCTTGGTTTTGCATCTTCTTTCAGTGTGGACTAGAATTTTCCTCTTGAGTGTTGAATGACTTTATTTTAGGAACTGGAAGTAATAAAGTTATAGAGAGTGCTTATACATGACCTTCATCCCTAAAACCACTGTCTTGCTCAACCCATACTGCTCTCTTGGAGATTGGACAAGTGCCCAAGGATGTAGGCACCAGGCAGGATTGCCTCATTCATGACAACTTGCTTAGCCAGGCCACTGCCATCTCATTAGAGATGTCAGCATTTTGGCCATATGGTGATTAATACAATAAACACCAGGTCCAACCATGTCATTCCAGGGATTGGAGATAGACTTTATATTCTTCCAGACATCTAATCATTTACTTTTCTGAAATCACAGAATAAGCAAGCCAGCTCGAGAGTTCATCTGGTCTAGCCTCTTTTCAACATACCAATAGTTTATGAGGAAGATAATAAGTTTTTGTCACATTTGAAAGTATATAGTTGAGCCTTGAACTCAATTGCACAGGAAAAGACTTTCTGTACAAATCCCTGTTAGCATAGATACTAAAATCAACAATTGATAAATGGGATCTCATGGGACTAAAAATCTTCTGCAAGGCAAAGGATATCATCATTCAGACAAAGCAGCAACCTACAGAAGGAGAAATTATTTTTCCCAACTACACATCTGATGGAAGGCTAATGTCCAGATTAAATGAAGAACTCAAAATACTGGATATAAAGAAAACAATCCAATTTGAAAATGGGTTACAGATCCAAAAAAGAGAATTTTCAAAAAGAAGAAACTCAAATGTCTAAGAAACACTTAAAGAATGTCCAAGACCATTAGCCATCAGGGAAATACAAATCAAAACTAGTCTGAGATTTTTATCTTACACTCATCAGAATGGCTAAGATTAATAAACAAATGACACCTCATGCTGGCAAGGATGTAGAGTAAGGGAAACACATCTCCATCGCTGATGGGAGTGTAATGTTGTACAGCCACTATGGAAATCCGTGTGGTGGATCCTCAAAAGGATGGAAATGAATCTACCTCAAGATCCAGCTACACCGCTCATGGGTATATACCTAAAGGAAGCTTCATCCTACGATAGAGATACTTATTCAAACATGCTCATTGCTGCCCTATTCATAATAGGCACATTAGAAACAATCCAGATGTCCTCAACGGAAGAATGGATAAAGTAAACATGGTACTTTTACATAATGAAATATTACTCAGCCATTAACCAAAAATAAAATCAGGAAATTTGCAGGTAAATGGATGAAGCTGAAAAAAAATCATCCTGAGTGAGGTAAGCCAGACTCAGAATGACAAATATGGTAAATATATATTTGCTTATGAGTGGATATTAGCTGTTAAGCCAATGATAAGCATGGTACAATCCATAGAACTACAGAGATTAGGTATAGATTAAAGGAGTGGGTGGTGGTGGTGAATAGATCTCCATAGGGAGGAAAAACAGAACATAGTTATGGATGGATGGGGGATGGAATGGAAGGATCAAGCAGGGAGGGGAGGAGGAGAGAAGAGGACAAAGGAGAGAATACAGAGAGAAAGCTAAAATTAAGGACCATTGGAGGGGTAGTATGGAAACCTAATATAGTAGAAGCTTCCCAAAATATAGATATATGAGGGTGATCTAAGTGAAATCACCAAATAATGAGGGAGACAGAGCACCAACTGGAATTCTCTTAGCACCAAATGAAATTTCTTTCTTTCTTTCTTTCTTCTTTCTTTCTTTCTTTCTTTCTTTCTTTCTTTCTTTCTTTTCTTTTCTTTTTTTCAAGAGAAGGTTTCTCTGTGTAGCCCTGGCTGTCCTGGAACTCACTCTGTAGACCAGGCTGGCCTCAAACTCAGAAATCTGCCTACCTCTGCCTCCCAAGTGCTAGGATTAAAGGTGTGCGCCACCACTGCCTGGCCAAATGAAATTTCTAATACCGGGAATAGATGACATCTAATTGGTTTGTTGGTCAAAGCCCCAACAACACAAGCTGTTGCCAAGGCTCTAGTTTGCTCTCTAAAAACATGTCAATGCTCTCTTGCTGAAAAAAAAAAAAATGCCTATACAACTCACTAAACATGGAGAAGTCAAGCTGGTGAATCCCGACAGCATTCACCCCTAGGGGCCAGTGTTCTTGATACCAGAAGGTACACTATATGCTACCAAAGAGAAACAAAAACATGAAACCCATTGATCTACAATGGTCTCCTGCCTGCAAGATATGATAGTGCAATGATGGCACAGTGCCTGTGGGAATAGCCAATCAATATCTAATTTGACTAAAGTCCTGCTCCATGAGATGAACTCATCATCCACACTGATTGGCTGAATAAGAATCTGAAACTCGATAGCCCAGGGACCTACAGGCAAACCAAATACTACTGTCCTGCTAAAGGAACATAACAATAAAAATGACATTCTGCTATACTCATAGATCAGTGACTTACCCAGCTAGCATCAGAGAAGTTTCCTCCTGCAATAGGAGGGAACAAATATAGAGACCCACAGCCAGAGTTCAGAGAATGAGGTCTCAGGGAACCTTGAGAAAGAGGAGACAGGAGGGAGTAGCATCACTAGTAAGCTGCAGCATTAGGCATACCACAGCTGGTGCTGAAACCACCTCCTAGTCAGTCTTAGTGCAGTGTAGAGTATCTTTAGAGGGTTTTACGTTGTGTGAAAGAGAAAATAAAGATCTTCACTGGTCACCACACCTGAGTCTATCAGTGAGAACGGGACTCTTCTTGCTTCTTCTCTATCAAGAGAAACTTCTAAGAACAGTAACCTTCTGCTTCTGAGGGGTACAATCTGCCCAGACTGAATTAGTTGATGGTTACAGAAGGTGACAGGAAGCTAAAGGTGGCAGATGGAGAGTCGCGGGTCTTGAGACTGATTCTTGGACAGTCCCTAGCACTCAGGGCACCTTCTGATCAGCTCTGTTTCTCCTCTGCTCAGGATTCATTTTGTTCATATTTAGAACAACAATTAATATACTCTGCTGGACCTTATGGTACAGGTATGCTATCCCCACATGATGGGAAGCTGAGGCAGGAAGATCACAAGTTTGTCTCAAATAAAATAGGCACATTTGTGAGGGATTGTCTTGATCAAATTCTAAATATGCCTGTGAAGAACTCTCTTGATGAAGTTATTGAGGTTGGAACACTCACCCTAAACGGACAACAAAATCAGTCCCTGTGTTTGGGTCCTCAGCTGCACAGAAAGTAGTCAGCTGGCTGAGACAAGCATTCTTTTTGAACTGTGAATTTGATGTGACTGGATGCTTCAGGCCCCTACTCCTTCAGGTCCTTGACTTCCTGGCCATGATGGATTATACCCTTGAATTGTAAGCCAAAGGAAACATGTTCTTCGTTAAGTTGCTTTTGGTCAGGCATTTGGGAGATTTAGCGACATAGAGTGTACTGAGACTATATTCACTCCTATTGCATTCTGCTATCTCCCGTCCTTTGCCTCTGAACCTCTTTCTCTTCACAGCTAATACTGCATAGCCATACCATTGACCCCTCCTATAGCAACCAATCAAAACTTCAGGGGCTGGAGAGATGGCTCAGCGGTTAAGAGCACTGGCGATTCTTCCAGAGGTCCTGAGTTCAATTCCCAGCAACTATATGGTGGCTCACAGTCATCTGTAATGGGATCCGATGCTCTCTTCTGGTATGTCTGAAGGCAGTGACAGTGTACTATTATACATAAAATAAATAAATAAGTCCTTTTGAAAAAGCCAATATCTCCTCTGGAGGGGGTGGGGCCTCATGGGCACCTCTTCTGTCCATGATGGAATGTTGAAGAACTCAATTCTGTACAGGTATTTTCACAGCTGCTGTGTTGAAGATTACAGTGGCCACCTTGGAACTGGATGGCAGCATTGGATAGTACTCCTTCCCAGCCTTCAGCTCTTAATCCCCTTTTCTGTGATGTTCTCTGATCCTGAGATGGGGTGATGCTAGTGATGTTGGCATCCTGCTTAGGAGTGCACATATTAATGTAGTCACATATTCTCAGCACTTTTCCCATTTATGTGTCTCTGAATTAAGTATTGCCCTATTTTATCACACTGAAAGGGAAAGTAACTAAGACCAGAATGTAGCTCAGTGGTAAAGATACTACCATGCATGCAGAAGGCCCCTAGCTTCAGTTCTTCAGGGGAACAAAAAAAACCAAACCAAACCAAACCAAGTAAGACAAAAACAAAACCATCAACAAACAACAACAACAACCATACAATATTTTATGAAGAATCTAGACACAGTATACTCAAAATATGATTGTAGACCCCTTGCTTCCATTTTCCTAAGGCCTCTTTACAGAAGTCTGAAGGAGGCAAGGTAAAGAATGGATTTTTAGAATCAGGAGTGGTTGGCCTCCTGTAGTCAGTGTATTCTTGCCCCAGTGCGATAAGCTCTTAGTATCTGCACATGACCCTAATTTTTATACTGTTGGCTCTAGTTCCAGTTCTAATTAGGTCTTGAAAGTACAGTAAATGATCTGGGGATGACCTTGGACTATAAAGTGAGCACTTATGGGAGAAAGCAATCGTGTGTTAAGACGGATGGGTATAAACTGTTTTATAGTTACAGGACATAAAATGATGCTTTATGTATATATTACATTGAATTTCATTTGTATGATTTTTAAAAACAAGCAGGATCCATACTAGCTTTGGAGGACTGGATCGCAGAGGCCTTAGGAGAAGTGTGAAAGACCCGGAACGGTTTCCTGTTTGAGCTGCGAAGTAGTTGTGTATAAATTCACTAAGTGATGTACTTCAGGTTGCTGCACTTTATCTTTCTAAATGCTTATTATACCCCAACATAAAAAAGAAAGAACCCTACATCTCAAGCTGATGAATTCACAGACACTGCACGATTAAAGATATTCACATTATGTTGCAAGGTAACCCTTTCTGTTCCCTTTTAAGGACAGGGGGAGGCAGAACGATTTGCAACCTGAGAGAATTGAAAAGGAAGGCTTTGAGAGAAGATAGTCAAACAGGACAAAACACAACACAACAAGACAAGGACAAGGCCCTCATATTGAGGCTGGACAAGGCAACCCAATAGGTAGAAAGAGTCCCAAGAACATGTGAAAGATACAGAGCTACACTTGCCAGAAAAGGGAGAGGAGAGGTGGGAGGGACTTGGGAGGAGTGGCAGGGGAGGAAAATGTGGTCAGGATATATTGTATGAGAGAAGAAATGATTGTTAATAAAAATAAAAACAAAATAAGCAAAGAAATGAAAAAGAAAAATGAAGACTTTGATATCGTAATTTAAGACTAGCAAACAAGTGAATTCAGTGGTTGAAAAATCCTGATAGATTAGTAAAGCGGAGATTTATCTTCCCCGTCCTGCAAAAGGACTTGATTTTCAAAGGTTTAAATCTGTCATGAAAACATTACAGCATATTTCATGTTGCTCTTGTAGCCTTTCAGTTTCAAGGAGGACATCTGTGAGAAGTAGGGATGAAGGAAGGTGTGATGTAGAAGACATGCTCAGAAACCTGTACAAGGAGTTCGTTGGGTAATTTCTGAAGGACTGCGTGAGACTTTCCCGATATATGGAGAAGAGAAAATATGAATTGATAAGCCACAACAGTAGCAATTGAAGGGACAGGGACAACATGAGCAGTAACAGCAAAAGCATTAGAGAAGCAACACTGAAGGACAACGTCAATCCTGGACTCCAAACCAGAGGTGAGGACCACCGAGAACAGCAGTTCTCAACTTGAGGGTTGCAACCCGGTCAGGGGTCGCATGTCCTGCGTATCAGATATTTACTTTACAATCTGTAACAGTACCAGAATTGTGTTATGAAGTAGCAACAAAATAATTGAATGGTTGGGGTTCATCACAGTACAAGGAACTGTATTAAAGTTGAGAAACTGTGTCCTAAAATATGGAACAGAGATTAATGTCATTGTTTGAAACAGTGGGAGATTTAGAAAGAGGGCATTCCTCTTTGAATTTTTTTCTTGGAGAGGTAGATATCTGGAGGCTGGGGTACCAATGAACATGAAAGCCAGAGCAACTGCAGATGCGTACAGTAGCATCTTTGTCTTCCCTGTGTCGAAGCCAGTGAAGTCTGTTGCACACCAGCTGTTTTCTTACTGACATTCAAGCCTCTTTTTTCCTGATGGGTAGTCTGAAGTGATTAAGGCCTACAGTATAATAAAGATTTCTGTATTTGAAGTGAGTTATTAAAATATCTCATGACTGATGTCTCCTCAGACAGCCAACATCTCTTTCTTTGAATAGTTTTCCGTTTTGCTAATTTTAAATTGTTTGTGGTCTCAGAACTCTGAACATTCTCTCTCTCTCTCTCTCTCTCTCTCTCTCTCTCTCTCTCTCTCTCTGTGTGTGTGTGTGTGTGTGTATGTGTTTTGTTTTTGACAAGATATACCATTTTATCCCTTGATGACCTATACAACTCATTATGTGCAGCAGGCTGACCTTGAACTCATGGCAATTCTCCTGCCTCTGCCTCATGAGTGCTGGAATTATAAGCATGAACTACTATGACCAGCTTAACCACTTTTCTAAATTGGTTTTTTATAGCTAAATAAAGTCCCAAAGTAAATGAATTAATTTCAATCTATAAATTAAGAAAAGTCAATCATTTTCAATTTTCATTTATATTAACCTTCTCCAAAATCATTAAATAAAACTTGTAAATTGGTTGTGTTCTTTTTTTTATTTTTATTTATTTTTTGGTTTTTGTTTGTTTGTTTTTGTTGTTGTTTTGGTTTTGGTTATTCACTCTTCAGGTAATTTCAAATGCCCCAAACTGCTTCTACCGTATGTATCCAGCAATCAATTTTATTATGTATAGAGTTCTCATATTTTCTACAAATTATTTATCCTAATAACTATAAAATGATGGACACATGTGCCATGTTACGTTTATTTCTCAATTACTCTTTTACCAGAATCCCGGAACAGAGGACTACTCAGTCCTTGAGAAACAATTAAATAGGAAAAGAAGCTGTAAACATACTAATTTGACCACTGAGTTGATAAAATCCCACCTTGCTTTCTAGCCGGCCATTCCTTATTTCATACCTTGTGTTTGTGCAGGACTGCTGTGAGAATTGGGGTGTTTGTTTTACATTAAATACATGAATGGGCATGCGTGTTTTATTTATTTCATTTTTTAAAACCTCATTGTTTGTGTGTGTTTGTAAGGAGTTCTGTAAAGTACAGTACACAGGTAGATTTCAGAGGACAGCTTTGTGGAGTTGGTTCTCTCCTTCTAACTCCACATACATTCTGAGGACCCAACATAGTGTGGCAGGCATGTGCAGCAAGTACCTTTGCTAGCTGAGCCATCTTGCTCAGCCCATATTTACATTTTCAATAATAAGATTCTGCATCAAAAAATTAACATTTGAACTCTTAAGCCAAATGCGCTTCGTTATTGGAATTTTTTATTATCTATATGATTGCTAATCTCTTGGTGCATTTTGTAGGTCTTTTATATCCTATATAAATAAAGAACAGTCTGCATGGTCCTCAGATAATATGCATAGTAGCTCAAAATTTTCTAGTGTGGGAACTAGAAAACATAGAGTGTCAATATTCTGCAAAATATAATTCCAAGAAAAAACCTTTTATTTCAAGGTAATTTTATTTAATGCTGTGGTATAGTTGAAGCAATAAAAGATGTATTTATAAAACAAAAGGCTATGTAGCCACCACTCTTTTATCTTCTTTCTTCTGTTAAAAGGGGAACTGAAAATCAAATAAATCATTCATTCAAATAAATCATTTATAAATCAAAATTGAACAACCAGAGCATGCCAGACAGTATAAGTACTTGGTAAATAAAAGATAAAGGCAACTTAAATAATATCCTTATAAATTTGACATTAGTGTCCCAAGTTAGGTTTCCTGAGAACTACGTATCATGGAGTAACCTAAACCTCAAGCAACAGAATCCAAGTCCATGCTAAATGAAAACCAGAGTATTCTTAAAAGATGCTAGATCTTCAGGGATGGAGATCCCTGAAACCTTGGCGGGACTGGAGTACTAGAATGGAGATTGAAACACACAGACACAAAACCAGGGAAGTGGTTGGATGAGTTAGCTGTGAAATCAAAACACAGCCTGATGCCTTGTTCATACCTTGTCTTTACTTGTGACTCATGAATTCTGCCATCCTGATCTTGCATTACCACCACCACCACCACCACCACCACCACCACCACCACCACCACTAGCTTCCTACCAAAGTCCCAAGTACAGGTCACCACTGTGGGGATCTTCTATCCTTGCCTGCAAAGGTGGCTGGGGTTTTCAGGTTCTAGAATTGGCAGCAGTTGCTGACAAATTTTATTAAATGATCAGGTCCTCAGTCATTGAAATGAACAAATGACCTTATAATTCATGATGTTTAATTAGTGAAAAATAAACACTACTCCATGTAAGTGACACAGAATAAGCAGCCCCATGCTCCCAGAAATAAGACTTAGACTCAAGATAGGTTTACAAATGCCTTGGCCATAGAGCTACACTCTTCTCTGACTAGATCTAACTTAAACTATGCCGTTTGCTTTAACCTAGATTCTGCCACGTGCCTGGTTACCTGTACTCAGGTGCCATGCGTCCATCACCTTACATCTTCAAGGACAACCCCCCCCCACACCCCCGCTCTACCCCAGAATTCTTTCTCCTGGATGTCCCACCTCTATTTCCTGCCTAAACCATAGGCCATAGGCTTTTTATTTGACAGGTGATGCATTTATATAATATGCAAGATATTCTTTCTAAAATGTTGGCACATGGTGACCTCATTGGCTTGGGAGAACTTCCAATCAACTACCCCAAATCTTATTGAATACCTGAATGCAGATAGATTTTTATGAACACTCAATATGGATCCGTTTCTTCCAGTTGGAAGGAAACCTTTGGCAAGCTAGTAACATTGAGTAGGTTATGTTTAGTTACACAAAGAGGGTGGCCAGATTGAAGAATGGACTGAGAAAGAAGCAGAAGCAGTTAGGATGTTGTTGCAATAGTTTGTTAGATTGTGGTGAGTCCTGGAGCAGAGGGTCATCATGGGATGTGAAGGAAAGGGAGCTGTTGGGAGTCTCTTCTGTGGAGATGCACAGGGCCTGGTGTGTGATTCAGGAATAGATGGTCAAGGCAGTGGGCATGGGGAGATGCTCTCCTGTGGGAGCTTCATAATACTCTCCAGGACTCATGAGATTATGAACCACTCTACCACAGGGGCACTGTGGGAATACTAGTTATTAGCAATAGAATGTTGTGTAAACAAAAGTGGCAATGCAGGGAAGTATTGATCAGAACTTATGTGCATAAGAAAGTATCCTTATTCCTGAAGCAGTTGAGCCACATAGTAGAATTGGTTAAATATAATGCGAGGCTGAAACACTGGAATCTGATTAGTACCCAGACAACCCATAGTGTGTGAGAGGTGTCTTTTAGGGTAAGGCAAGGATGGAGCAGAGGAAGTGGTCACTGGAGAGGTAGCTCAATTAGTAAAGTGCTTAAAAGTGCATGCATGAGGAACTGAGTCCAAGCCTCTGAGCCCAGATTTAAAATCTGAATATAAGGGTATGAGCTTGTAATCTCAGAAATGAGTAGGTAGAGGAGACAGATGTGCCCCTTGAACTCTCTGGCTATCCAACCTAGTCCACTGGGTATGGCCTAAGCCATCGAGAAATCCCCCAAGGTTGACCTCTGTCCTCTAAACCTACATGCAGGTATGTGCACACATACATTCTCTCTGTCTCTGTCTCTACCTCTCTCTTTCACACACCCATAGAGGGGGAGAGAGAGAGAATATGAGGGAGTCAGACAGATATAAATGAAATAACATCTCCATCCTTTACAGACAGTCCCACATCTTTTACCAAAGGCCCAAGCTTATGACCCTTTCCTGTGTGTCTCTTCTACATTCAGGTCTCTAAATAAAAATCACATACTGAGTAAATTATGACTAAGAGAGGTTTATTTGAGTCTTGCTATGGAACCAGAGAAGGCCAAGGTGGAAAGGATACATCTATCGAAGGTCATTTTGTCCCATCATAACATGGCAGAAGGACAAGTGAGTCCATAAAAGACAGAAAGGACATAAAACCAAACCCCCATTTCATAAGTTCAACACCTTAAAATAAGCACACCACTCTTATGCATAGTAACCACAACAATCCATTTATGACCTAGACATCTCCAGTTAGGACCATATCTCAGAACTGTTGTACTGATGTTGAAGTTCAAAGTGAGTGTGAGAGGGGAAGAACCTTCAGACCACAGCAAGAAGCCTTGTGGTTAATGGCTGAGTGCTGTATGTGAGCTCACCTTTGAATTATGCGGCCAAAGTTTCTTGAACATGCTTCTTCTTTGACAAGAATCAAGCAAGCCAGGGTGGAGCGTGACCGAGGGGTACAAAAGAGAGGTGGCGATGATGTCTCTTGCAGCACCACACCATATTTTACCTTCAGAACAAAGAAAAAGGGGCACTAAGAAAGTTAGGACAGTGACTGATGGAAGAAATCTAAGCTTTTAGTCATCTCAGTGGTATAAAAAAAAAAAAAATAGTCATTTGAATGTGGAAGTAAGAGTTCCTGTAACTCAGATGGAGGATGATTGAATCTAGAGTATATGCGCTTTATAGCTATCACGAACTGTTGCCAGACCCTTAAGGGAACCACTTAACTTTGGGAATCATGTATCTATGCAGCTCTAGCGTATAGAGCAGCCTTTCCCAACCTGTGGGTCACGACCCCTTTAGGTCACATACCAGATCTTCTGCATATCAGATATGTACATTATGATTCATAACTAACAAAATTGCAGTTATGAAGTAGTGACAAAATAATTTTATGGTTGGAGTCACCACACATGAGGAACTTCATTAAAGAGTGGCGCCATCAGGAAGGTTGGGAACCAGTGATATGGGGGAACAAGGTCGATGGTTTTTAAAGTCTGTTTTTTGAGCAAACAAGACTGGGAAATGTCCTGCATAAATTCTACTTTATATAAAAAGAGTAATCAGGACCTTCTGAACCTTCTCCTTAGCACTTCTTATCCCCCTCAGCTGCCTGTGTTGTGTCTTCTTCCATGAAGTCCCATGCCTTTTAAACACTTCACTTTTGGCCAGCCTTTGTAGTGATCCCTCTGTTATTTTACTCAGAATATCTCTTCCTTTAAGAATGTTATTCTCAATTCATTCTTGGGCTGGGCTGTATACGTGGATCTATTCTGTAGTGGCTTATAAGCATGAACAGAGACAAACCTATTTACTTTCAATAACAATATTATTCTCTAGTAATTATAGGGCCTCGTGTAAATTCTTTGTAGCCGGGTGGCAACCATAGATATCCATCTAACCATGCTGAGATGTAAGGCAAGAGTACCGGGAGTCTATCTAACTTGCAGAAGAGTTTAAAGTGAGAGAAGATGGTGCTGGGAGAGAATTCCAAACGCTAAATCCTTACCTTCTGAAGGACAGGCGTGGGAGACCTGATGGGGGAGGGAACAATGATGAGGACCCCTCCCTACTTTTCTTCATGCTCTATGCCCACTCTTGTCCAACCTCTATTTCTGTCCCCGGGGAAAAGGTTGTGTGAAGATGGTTACATGAGATTATATACGATGTTTCTGCTGTCTCCCACTCTTACCCCCTTTGCATTAAAGCCATTTGTAAGATACAGGCACTACAGAGCTGTCGCTTGCAAACAAACTTAGTGATTATGTAATTATTCCTCTGTGACTCTCCAGGGTGCACCACAGGAAGCAGCTTATTTGGGCCTAGAGAATAAAGATTGCAAGAGAGAGATATAAATAATTTTTTATATCTAAAATTATGGATCAATACACTGACTCTATATAGATGACTTTTTACATACTTAACAATTTTTAAACTCTTAGAACATACTCAATTTTCATATGTGTTTATTGAATATAACCTAGTGCAAATATATCCATAGCTTGTATTGGTATAAATGGGGTTTTTGTTTAGTTTCTGGTAGACATTATGTTTAGAATTAAACATGGAAGAAATTTTTTTTTTTTTTTTTTTTTGGTCCTGGAGTTCCAACTGCCTTTTGAATGACCATAAATGACTCTGGAGAGATCATAAGCCTTCTTGCATGTTACAAGTTTTGTTTACAGAGAAGTGCCCTAATGAGGGCAATATAAATGGATTTGGGACAGACTGAATACATTTGAAATGTGTAGCATAAAACATGATGGAAAACGTTTAATAAAAAATGTTTTAGGTTTTACTAAAACCCAAATATTTAGGCAATGTCCTAAGGATGACGTCCCAACCCCAAATCCACACTGTTGTGTCTATTCCATAGTTAATGAATTGTTGATACAATGTATGTAATGGACGTATACTTTGGTGTTCTCAAAGCATGTTGTATTCTGTGGGTAAGTGGCATTTAAAGAAAAAACAAAAATATTTAAATAAGCAAAAGGCATTCCACTTCACTCAGCATGTATAATGTGAAGCTCATTGTTCTATGGGAACCCACACTATTTATAGTTAGCTTGATGTGTGGGTTTGACAGGCAGCCATCTGGGGCACCGCAAGAGGCCACTCTGAAAATTCAAACCTTCAATAAGATGAAAGTGTGTGCATGAGTATTTCATTATCCCTGGACAGAAAAAAAAAAGTGTCCTCTGTCTTATGTGAAGTTCAACATTGAGACAGGCTCTGTGACTTTTCAGTTCCTTGCATTCACATAAAATCCATGCTACTGAAATGCTTAGAGACAGCTGGGGGCGGGGGCTGGGGGATCTAAACCAGGATCACATGTCCTCTCAGGCTTCTGACTGAGGCATTCATCTGACATAATAGAGACTCAGAAACACAGTGTGCCTTTGCTCTGCAGGAGTTACAAAGCTGTTCAGTGTAGGAAAGCAGCATGGATCTCTCTTCCCCCAGCTAGCAAATGAAAAACACCTGACACTTGCGAACTGTTTGTACGTGATTTGAATGCCATTAGGGGCTGCTCCTACACGGTTCCTATTACAGCTGCAGAGTGTGTAACCCAGGAATAGCACTTGCGTTGTGTTTGCTTTAGAAAACGCTGTTGATCCCTCCAGGCGCTCTGTTCCCAAGTACTCCCACGTGAGGCATAGAGTCAGGAAAAGAGAAGCAAACAGATCTGTCTTACAGAGAGATTATTCTATAAGGAAATATTTTTCCAGGCTGGAGAAATGGGCTGTACACCTCCCACTCTGGCTGTAACTTGTAAAAGACAGCTTAGGAGATATTTTATGGACACATCAAAACTATTTGTGCAATGTGCTGGGCTCAAATTCCAGGCAACTACCTCCATGTGGCTGAGAGTTTTAATAAGGTTTGACCTGACTTTTTTGTGGGGAGGGGGAGGGTTGTAATAAAAGGTGCTTTCTTTTAGGAAAAGTTGCTTAGGGTTTTGTGAACGACTTCTGTACTCAGGGATGATCTTTCTGAGCATCATAAAGTACTTGTTTCTCTTGGATTTCCTTCAACGTGGTCTCAACATTTTAATTTTCTTTCTTTCTCCTTTTCTTTTTCTTTTTTTCAAGTAAACTATCTTAACGACTTTTTCTATAGATACAATTTAGTCTGGATGAACATTGTATTTTCTTTTTTAGGATTAGCTAAGCTGATGACTGAACTTTCTTTTGAATAAAGGAATGCGTCGTCATAGAAATTATAGGTCTTCAGGCTTAAGTGACAGGCACTTTACCGACTGTGCCACCTTCTCAGGCTGGCAATTATGGTCTTCATATGTGGATTTTCTTATGGTTTATTAAGTAAGACACAAAAGGATAATATCATTAGTGAAGGAATGAAATTATCTGTGAAATATGTCTCACCTGTCAATGGTTGCTAGGAAGGGTGATGAGAATTACTCTTAGAAAATTGGGGTACTTTGTAAATAAGTGACACTAAATTCCGGTGTTGAAGGATAGTCTATAGTTTCTATATAAATAAAGCAACATTTAATGATCACAAAATTTTTGCCAAATAATCACTGAAAAGATCTATTGAGTTCCTTCTGTAAGATGGGGCTGGTGCCGGATGCTGGAGATAGAACAAAAAGTAAAATAAACAAGATGCCTGGGCTAAGGGTGCCTACCTGGGAGCCTACAGGGCAGGCAAGAGTCACTTCCTCTGAACAATAGCATTGAAGAGGGAAGGAAGGCATAGGTGCCTAGAAGTCAGTAGAAGTCTATGATTTTGAAGGCAGTAACAGGGAATGATTTCTGAAAGAATGTCTAGCTTTCAACAGGCAAATGAATGACAGAGAGAGAGAGAGAGAGAGAGAAAGAGAGAGAGAGAGAGAGATTGAGATTTGTCTTGGGGTTTCTATTGCTGCAATAAAGCACCATGACCAAAAGCAACTTGGAGAAGAAAGGGTTTACAATTCTGTATCCCAGTCCATCAGTGGAAGAAGTCAGGACAGAGAACTGGAGGCAGGAGCTGACAGAGAGTCAATGAAGGGATACCGGTTTTTAGCTTGTTCCCCCTGGCTTGATTCAGCTTGCCTTCTTATAGAAGCCAGGAATGCACCACTCCAGGTGAGCTGAGGCCTCCTACATTAATAATTAACCGGGCCGTGGTGGCACACGTGGAGGCCAGCCTGATCTACAGAGTGAGTTCCAGGACAGCCAGGGCTATACAGAGAAACTCTGTCTCTAACCCCGCCCCCCCAAATAATAATTAACAAAGAAAATGTCCCACAGATATGCCCATAGGACAGTTTGACAGAAACCTTTTTTTTTCAGTTAAGGTTCCTTCTTCCCAAATTTTATCAAGTTGACAAAAATCTCGCCAGCATAATGGGTTTACTCGACATAAGGAAAAACTCATGAGATGCTCTGTATAAATAAGAGAGAGCTTGGCATTTCAAATCCACTAGGGGAAAAAGTGTAATTTGATTGTTCTAGCCACATGCAAGTTGACTTCTTGAGGATTCAAACTTCATCCAATGGAAGACAGGAAAGGGGGAGGGTGTTGGTGTACTGATACAGTTCCTTTCCTCTCTAAACACCGATGAACACACTAACATTTATCAGATGCTCAGTATGTATCAGGCACCACTGAAACCTCTCTAAATATCAGCACACTTAATCTTCAAAGGATCTCAAACTCTTAATGTATGTAAAGCAAATTTAAGTAGCTTGCCTTGAGTACCACTTTTGGGACGGAGCTAGGTTTCGAACTGAGATTTGCTAAAAGCCGGATTAGCCGCTAAAAGGAGAGTGTGTCTGGCTTGGTAACAACCTACCAATGACTGTGAAAGCATCTAAGTAGGTCATAGATTTTAGTCTTGTTATCCAACCCCCCCCCCACACACACACATATTCTAAAGTCCACGATTCCAGTTTCAGTGGTGCCTCCAGTATGTTGTAAAACACAGCTGGGAACTGACTTTTACCTATAATTATTGGCCTCTTAGCAGTATTTAAAGACACATCGCCTGGACCAGCACTGGACCAGCACGTTGAACGTTCTTTGGTTTTTATCAACAGGGTACCATTACTTTCCTAAAGACCTCTGCCTCCCCTTTATTTAGGTCTTGCAGTGGTCTATAATTACATGAAACTAAAAATTCTCAATGGATTGATTTCCATAAATTACAACTATGTCATGCATTGTGTTACTAGGCGAAAGGTCAGCAAGTCAATTTGTTACACCAGTAGCACATTTACTGGGACTTGGACAATGATCCTTTTGTTGAAAGCCTTCTTCTTCTTCTTCTTCTTCTTCTTCTTCTTCTTCTTCTTCTTCT
>JADRCH010000115.1:3483009-3521854 GCA_019843965.1 Rhynchomys soricoides | reverse complement strand
CTTCTTCTTCTTCTTCTTCTTCTTCTTCTTCTTCTTCTTCTTCTTCTTCTTCTTCTTCTTCTTTTTAAAATACTTTAGCCCAGATTTTCATGGAAATATGAATTTGTGTGAAATAACATTTAAACCACTTGCTCTTTGTAATATGAAATAGCCCACATTGGATAGATAGTTGCTTATAATGCATGTGTTTTTTATTCAATTTTCTACGTCAGAGGATAAATGCATGGTACTTTGCAGCATCCTCAATACATCAATTCCAAATTAATTCTACTGTCAATATAAAAACCAATTCTACAGTATTAAATTATAGAATTGCTAAAAGGAATACTAAAAGCTTAGCTTTATCTTAAAATAATGAAATATTACACATTATACAACTTACAGATTATTAAGTTAGATTCTCTCAGTACCTTGAGTGGTCCTTAGCAATCAATTAAAACTGAATCTAATCAATAGGGTTTAAGCAGCTGGAATGAAGTTATTAAGTTTCAAAGGGGAACCTATGTGTTGTCTGGCAGCAGCTTGGTTAGAACAATATCTAATACATGTCTATGAAATTAGGCCTGCTGCCATTCTGAACTCAAAGAGTTTTTTCGTCTTACCCTTCAATTTTCTTTTCCTATTTTAAAAATCACAACAAATCCTATTTCTACAACTAGCATCACTCTTTTCCGTTCCTCCTAGGTATGAAGCCCATACTGATCTCTGACATCCTTTCTTCTCTGCTTGTCCCCAGTGTATAGCCATGCTCTGTGTTTCCAGGCCATTAGTCAGCTCCATTTCCATCCTCCTCGATGCCCCAGTGACCACCAAGCAAGACTCCACTTCTTTTTACTTTGGTTACTATCTTGACTTCCCAACTTCCTTCTGTAACACCACCAGTGTCATCAAATGTTGCAGAGACAGGATAATTTATGTCATGGCCATCATCCAAAACATTCTGTTCTCTATTGTCTAGAGTCCCAGGCACCAAGGCATGCAGTTCAGACTGTGGCCTCTTCCCTTCTCAGACCACCAGGCCAAATTTATCTTCCACACTTGCTTCTCATGATTGCTACATTTCTGAGCTTCCTCACAGCCCTTAAATCACATCTTGCCCTTTTGTGGATTTGCTTATTTCTGACATTGCTAGTTCCGTGTTCACCCAGCTAAATTCCTTCTCTCCTTCATAGCTCAGATTAAATTTACACCTTGTACTTTTGCATAGCAATGATCACATGACTTGTAACTTACTGCCAACTGTCTACACCTGTCATTATTGCTCTAGGCATGTAGCTAATATCTTAGGTACTTTCTTGAGAATATTTTTGGCATTTATTTTAGATCTCTACATTTAACAGATGACAAACTGAGGTTCACAACTCAAAGATTTCTAAGGCCACACAACCAGTACTGGCAGATCACAATAAAACCTAGAGATAAGAAATAAAATTAATTTCTTCCTGTATACAATAAAGACCTTGATCTTATAGAACCTTCTAAATCTTCGATTGGAACACACACACATACACACACACACACACTTGAAATAAGGTCATAGGTAGGTGGCTGGAAGGATAAATAGAGAGATAGAGGGGGTAGGTAATTCATGTAATTAAATTTACACTGTTTTGGTTAGATCTGGATTTTAGAAATTTTATGACTCCTAGTAGTCAATTATTTCCACATTTAATTGCTAATGCTTCTTTCATATTTCTAGAAAGTCTCCCTGCATGGTAACTGCTGCCTGTGAACAAATAACTCGGAAACTTGACATGGACGCAATATCACCAACATAAAATATTGATTTGTTTGAACACTTAGTTAATTCTGTCTTTTGTGATTAAACTTTCAGTTTGATGATTGGAGAGTTAATGTAAAGAGACTCACAGTTGGTGGGTGAGTGTGAGCAAAATCTGTTGTATGAAATTCTTAAAATACTTAAAAAGAGGCACACAGTGATACTGGAAAATAGAGCTGCTCATAGTTTGGGTGCATTTAAGGCCTTGTTTTACGTTAAGTGACACCAGAATAACATTCCATGATATACAGACCACAGACCATACTATGCTAATGTGAGGATAAAGGGTAGTAGCATGTTGAAGCACAGGGAATCTGAGGTAGCTCTGAAGTAAAGATGCTATGAGTGTAACAAACATCTTGAGAAGCAGCGTCAGTCACCTCTTAATTTCTCTTCCAAAAGGAAGTATATGCACGTGTGTGTGTGTGTGTGTGTGTGTGTGTGTGTGTGTGTTCCAGTCATTCTTTTTCTTCCTGTATTCTTCTCTGCTAATTAAAATTCTAATCACTCTGGCAGCTAGAGGCAGAGGGAAAAAAATCATTCTTCCATACTGGAGAAGATAATTTCAAGGTGCTTTAGCTACTAGGAAAAAAAGCCCACAGAAATTAGACAAAAAAGCCTGGTTGTCACATAAGTGCTAATGAATTGCATTTCTCCAATCCATCTAAAAATATGAAAGCTTAGCAAACAAAAACACTTATATTTATCACATGTTTAATTCTAAAGATAGGAAATTTAAGTAACACTTTTTACTCTCCTACAATTAAGCTTTTCTGATATAGCCTTTTATGGTTCTGTATCTCCAATACTGTGAGTCACAGCTAAGGACACGCTCATTGATTCTTGGGTACCTCCCTTACTCCAGGTCTCCGTCTCATCCTGGAGATGTCCCTCACGTCCCTATCACCAACAGTTGCAGATTTCCATTCATTTTCATGGCCATCTGGCCATCCCTCCTGTCCCTCTCCACACCTGATCCTGAACCCTCCCATTCCCCACTCAATCCTCTCTCCCTCTCAGTTCCCTCCATTCATCTGCCTCTTATGACTATTTTATTCCCCATTCTAAGTGATATTCAAACAATCTTGCTTGTGCCTTTCTTCTTGTTTAGCTTCTTTGTGTCTGTGGAGTGTAGCATGGGTATCCAGTATTTTGTGGCTAATATCCACTTATAAGTGAGTACATACCATGAATGTCCTTTTGGGACTGGGTTACCTCACTCAGGATGATTTTCTCAAGTTCCATCATTTGACTTCAAAATTCACGATGTCTTTGTTTTTAATAGCTGAATAGTATTCCATTGTGTAGATGTACCATATTTTCTTTATCCATTCTTTAGTTGAGGGACATCTGGGTTGTATCCAAATAAAGCTGCTGTGAACATAGTTGAGCAACTGCATGGTATTTGCAAAAAGAAAGGCTGAGAAGCCTCATGTACCACTATTTCCTTTCTTGAAAGGTAGAACTTGATTTCCTAACTCAAGAGTATTTCATTCATTTGTCTGCTCATTTTCACATTGCCCTTTAAGGCAAAATTCAAGCTGTAAATTGGCAGCAATAACTGTTGGTGGTTTTTGCTATAGCCAGGCAGGAACCCCAATGGAGAGATAGGGATACCAACACATTCACAAAGTTTTTAACCCAAAATTTATTCTGTCTACAAGAAATGAAGGCATGGGAGATGAAGCAGAGACTGAGGAGATGGCCCCCACATGCTCAAAAGAGAAGGGGAGGAAGGAAGGGAAGAAGAATTGTGGGAGAAGGTGACTGGGAAGGAGACAGTGAGCTGGATGTAAAGTGAATAAGTAAAAAAAAATAATTAAAAATTAATTAATTAAATAAAAGAAACCCCACAGTCAATGGTGATTATAACTGTACAGGCTCATTATTTTTGTTTCATATACTTGTTCATTTTGTACTTCAGTATCTAGTGTAATTCTGTAAGTCTTCAATGGATTTCTTTAATAAAATAGACTATGATCTTTCCTCTTGTTGAGTGTTGGTTCACTTTATAACTTAAGGAAGTAATAAATCACTCAGTATGTAAGATTATAGCAGTATAAATATCTACGAACTGAATGATCTGTGTCTAAACACTTCCAGTAGTTGGTGTGCATAGCACTATCTGCTGACAATTCTATAATGCATTGGAATGAAACAGTTAACTCAGCAGATCTGCTGCTTAAACTAGTAAAGTCACACAGGACCTTAGATATATAATTTCTTTTTGTGTTTACTACAAAATGATTTTGAAGATGTGATACTTCAAAGAAGAGAGGTAAATAGACATTTAATAGATAGAGATTTATAAGTACTAAAACTAGTGGGTTTAAAATGTATGGAGTTTCTTAAGTTTCTCTGGACAGTTGTGTGTATGATAACTCAATGTATTTTTATACATAATTTTATAAGTCTAACTTTATATTAGAGTATTTAGTGTTCAGGATTCTTATCAAATACCTGTGCTATCACAGATAAACCCAAATAACATCTGAGCCTGATCCCCTCCTCTGCAACAAGAAGGAAATTGAAGCCAATGAATATTTGTAAGCAAATAAGTATGGACAATAGTGTACACTGTGGGATACATTGTGACACTACAGCTTCCACAATGAGATGTTTTTCCTGTTGTCAGGGAGGTTGCAAAGGTAAAGGTCAGGTATGAGGGGATGGGAGATGAATGAGATTGCGATGCATGATGTGGAATTCACAAAGAACTAATAAAATTTTATTTTAAAATGTGATAAAAATCAAAGTCTTGGTAATAAGAACCGAGAATGTAAAGGAAACTTTTTGAATTATAAAATAAAACATAAAAATAGCCTTTACTCTTGAGAGCAAAATCTTGGTGCTTAAGAACATGAAGTTTATAAAATGTAAATGTAAATGGTAAATAAGAGCCATGTACTTCTTAAGGAGACCCTTTCCTTTCTCCCCAAGTAAGGCATAGATGAACAAACCCCTAGACAATTTCCTAGATATTTACCACAATAAGTAGATGATTAACCTGGTGAGCATTATTGTTTTTAATGGGTAAGATTAATAGTCCATTCCTACTGTGATAGAAAATAGAGCTCTGCTTTCTCTCTGTAGTCTAGATCTTAGCACTTATTTCTAATCTGAATTACAGCAAAATAAAGTTGATTTTTAATATCTGAATTGAAGCTATATATAAATTTGGAGTCATTCATATTTATATTGTCAATGTTGATAAATTATTAATATGAAACAAGCTGTTCTGTTTCCATCAGAATCTCAACTAGAAAAGTTGTATGTGTGTGTAATACATGATATATATGTATAATATATAATGTAAATATATATATATATGTATATATATTAGTATTTTTTGTTCTTTAGCCAGAGTATAGCTTTTATTTATTCTACTAATAGAATAAATAAAAATACCACAAAAATATTCTATAATAAGAATGTATGTAAGTTATTTGGCAAGTCACACAACATTTCAATCATGTTTAAATTTAATCACTAGTTTAAATCCACTAGTTATTTTCTCCTTCAAATCACAGCAAATTTCTAAGCAGACATTTTTAGACTTGACCGGCATTTTGAATTTATTCTACTCATTCATCTTCATTATCAGTACCCAACTCCCTGACAATTACATAATACATCTCTTAAGTACCATTTTCAATGCCATTGGTGAAACAGACTCACTAAAACTTATATTCGAAGGAAAAGGAAATTATGGCTGAAATTGTCTTCTGGCATGAAATATGGGAGGGATTCAGGGAATGGTCAAGATGAAAAGCCATAAATAAAGATAGCAAAAGAATGCTTCTAGAACAATGATCAGAGAAAATAATTATTAGATATCCCGAAAGTACTGTGGAAATCTATCTCTTATCCACACATCAATCCTACATTGAACATCTTTTCTAAGATGAGGGCAATATTCTATTGGAGTTGACCTCCCTAGCAGAGAGGGTCTAGGACAAGTGCTGAGCAGCAGAACCTCAGTGAGACCTAAAGTCCTAGGATATAAGGAGGACAAAAGAAAGAAAATCAATTCTATCTAAAGCCAAACAGACTCAGTTCTCCCATTCAGAGGAATCATTTGGGAGAATTTGGGGGAAGGAAAGGCCCAGTTGCTTCAGAACTCCAAATTTTGCAGTTAAGTGTAACAATCAAATTACACACATATAATTGCTTGTCTACAGCCATCACGATCATAACTAAGGAATGCACAGGAAGTGAACAACAGCAGAGAACTTCTCTACCAGATGCCTGTACTCATCTGCCTTACATTTCTTCATGAGTGTGAACTTGTTGTATATTAAGGTATTTGTAAGAAATCAGCAGAATGGGAGATAAACTCCAAAGTAAACAATAGTACAAAATTACTTCTCAGCAAACATCTAACTCAAGAAACCAATCCAGCCAAAAATTCTAAGTAAATAATGGGGGAGATGTGCCGTTCAAAGATAAATGGAATAAGTTACACACAGAAGAAGAACTCAACAAATAGGAAGATGTCTTGGAAAACAAACATGATGGAAAATATAATTCTGTAAGACTGCCCAAAGAAGTTTAATATCACAAAAGTTAATAAAGAAGAAAATGAAGTCAAGGGAAACTCCAAATACTGAGATGATAAAAATGTAGACCACAAGTGCTGGCATCCCTGAAATATTAATTCTAAATGAAAAAAATATCGAGTAAGCTAAGAGGAGATATAATTAAAGGGGAGAAATGAGTATTTATCCAAGACAAAGAAACTCATGAACCTATAATTAAAAAGCCCCAACTGAGTGGGTTAGCAAAATTCATAACAGAACAAAATCTTATCATATCCTGGGGCCTTTTAGGATATCATGGATACATGTTAAATCCTTTTATAAAAGTAGGAACAAGAAGTGGAATTTACAGCCAAGAAGGATTTATGGTGACTTCACATGTTTCTTGTATAACATTATATGTAAGGAATAAAAATAATTATTCCAGGATAATTTCAATACATACATTTTGCCTTTATCCAATGTGAATTATTTCCCTGATTTCAATACCTTATAGTTTAGTGTCTTTGTTTTAGAGTTGAATTTAGATTCTAATTTTCTAGTTTTTTACAATGTGCTATGGTTTGAATCCCAAAAAGGCTCCTGTGCATATGGCTTGTTTGTCAACTGATGGGATTTTGAGAGGTAGCTGGATCATGCCAGCTCACACTTCATAAATAGATTAGTTCACTGATGAATTCAGTACTTGTGGGATAAAGAGATTGGACCTGGTTGGCAGAATTCAGGTGTTGAGGAATCAGCTATCTCCTGTCCTTCTACCTGCTGTCTCTCTGCTTTCCACCATCATGAGTACACCATTTGGCTCTTCGGTGCCTTCCTAGACCATGATGTTGTATATCATCAAGTGACCATGGACTAAACACTGTAAATGCATGAGCCAGCACAAGTCCTGCTTGCTCTTAAATTCTTTCTTTCGGGTCCCTTTTGTGAAGATTTTTTTTATTTTTATGGATAGGAGCATTTCTCCTTCATGTATGTAAATGTAGCACATGTGTACAATACCTGTGGAGGTACTGTGGAGAAAAGGCCATCAGATTCCCTGAAAATGGCGTAACAGATAGGTGTAAACAGCCTTGTGGGTTCAGGTTACCAAACCTAAGTGTTTTAGTTGCATTTTAATTGCTGTGACAAACATCAGGGCCAAGGCAACTCATAAATCATTTAATGTGGCTTATGGTTTCAGAGGGTTAGAGTTTGTGACCATCATGGTGAGGAGCATGTTAGCAGGCAGGCAGGCAGGTATGGTGCTAGAGAGATGGAGAGCTGAGAGTTCAGATCTTATCCACAAGTGTGAAGCTGAATAGCTAACTAGGAATGGCATGGCCTTTTAAAACTCAAAGCACAGTCCCAGTGACAGGCCTCCACCAACAATGCCACACCTCCTAATTCTTCACAAACAATTCCTCCAACTGGGGACCAAGTATTAAATAGATGAGCTTATGTGGCCTATTCTCATTCAAACCACATCGGGTCCTCTGTAAGAACAGCAGATGTTCATATCCACTGAGCCATTTCCCCAGCTCCTCTGTCAGATATTTTGTTTCACAGATTAAAATCTAACAGAAGCTACGACGTCAGATTCCTTTTTAAAAATGTTCATAAGTATCATTTTCCCTCTTTAGCTTTGCTTTAGTACATCCCATGAACTTTGACACATTGCATTTTCATTTTTGTGTCTTAAAATATATTAGTTATAATTTCCCTTATGCTTTTCTTGAATCACTGCTTATTTAAGAATGTCTGGATTCTGCATATTTGTTGCTCTTCCAAATTTAATTTAGGTAAATTATAATTTAGTTTCATTGTAATAGAAAAGTTATATATATTATTTCAAACTTTTTAACATATAAACGTTTACTTCGTAACATAACAAAATCTATCCTGTAGAATGTCCCTGTGTATTTTGATGTTGATGGGTAGCAATTATTTTACAGTAGGCTTTTTATCTCTCTGTGTCTGTCTGTCTGTCTGTCTCTGTCTCTCTGTCTCTTTCTGTCTCTGTATGTCTCTCTCTGTCTCTCTCTGTCTGTCTCTGTCTCTGTCTCTGTGTGTGTGTGTGTGTGTGTGTGTGTGTATGTGTGTGTGAATGCCACATGCGTGTGGGTACCCACAGAGTCCAAAAGAGGATGTTTGATCCCCTGGAGCTGGAGTGACAAGTGGTTGTGTGGTGTTCTGCGTGGGCAATAGTTATGAACTCAGACCCTCTGTAAGGTCTCCAAATGGTCTTAACTGATGAGTCATCTCCCCAGGCCCATTCTAATGATTTCAAGCCCTTAGTTTACTTACAGACCTTATATCAACTTCTTTCCATTGTTAAAAGTGGAGTTTAGTAAAGCTTTCCCATTACCATAGATTGATTGATTGATTAATTGGTTGGTTTAATCTTTCTCTCAGTTCTAACGATATCCATTTCATATGTATTCTGTATCAACAACAACAATAATAATAATAATAATAATAATAATAATAATAATAATATTGTCCTGGTGAAGTGTACCATTTATTGCCACGGAATTTCTTGTAATGATTCTTGAAACAGTCTTTGAGCTTGTGCCTGCTTTGAATGATGTAGAAGAATCACCCCACATTCTGCCTACTGTTTCTGTACGATCCTTTTATCAAATCTATGTCTTTAAATCTAATACACGTCTTCTGTAAAGAGCATATAGCTATATCTGTTCTTTATATCCATTCACTCAGTCTGTCTCTTTTATTTGGAGAATTTAATGCCTTCACATAACATAATTGTTGAGAGGGAAACTTACCTTTGTCACATTGATTTCTGTGTGTTTTGTTGTTGCCTATCTTTGCCCCTATTCCTGCCTTCCTTCTTGTTTACTTGATTCTCTTTAGTTACATAATTTGATTTTCTCATTTCATCCTATAGATATATAGATCTATATCCTATAGTTATTTTTGTCGTGGTTGTGGAGTTTACACAAAATTGCTTAAAGTTGCAACTGTTTGAAACAGAAACCAATTTAACTTAAGGTTTATATAAAATTCACTCTTCCTGGGTCAGTATTGGGCATATGTCCCCCATGGGCTTTTCTTTCTAGTTTCTCTATGTACAGAGCTGCCTTTAAAAGTTAATACTCCGAAGAGTCTGTTTCACCTGCATCTTGAAATGTTAAATGCTCTGTTGTGTTTTTCTACCTTTAACCTCTTGCTCCAAGGTGTCTGTGAGTCTCTAGATGTCCTTCACTTTTTCCATGCTGCTTCATGTCTCCCCTTCATATAATATAAGGGGCATCATAAGTCATAAAGTTATAGACTATATAATCATTGACATAAACTTAATTCTTTGCTTCTTCTCCGTTAACTCCTTAAAATTTAAAACCAGAATAATGAAACTCAGCCATATGAGTTTCTGTATTTTCCATATGTTGATCTTTACTAGGGAATTTTATATTTTTCTATGGCTTCCAGTTACTGTCTAATGCTACTCTGGTTAGACCAAGACTAGAGTATTTTAAAACAAGGAAACTTCAGTTGAGATAAAAAAAAAAAAGTCTCCACCACATTGGCCTGTGGGGCATTTTCTTGATTGATAATTAATGTGGGAGGGCCCAGCACATTGTGGGAGGTTCAACCCCTAGGGATGTGGTCCGGAGTGGTATAAGAAAGCAGGCAGACAGGAATAAGCAAGTAAGCAGTGTTCCTCCATGGTCTCTGCTTCAGTTCCTGCTTCCAGGTTCCTGCTTTGAGTTTTTGCACTGACTTCCCTCAGTGATGGGACTGACCTGATTGTTGTCTGCTGATATAAACCTTTCTCTCAGCAAGGTGTTTTGTCACAACAATAAAAACCCCAACTAAGGCAAGCATTCTTCCATCCTTGCTTAAAGTCTCACCTTAATACTTTCCAGGGCAGGTCTATTGGTTACGAATTCCCTAAGCTTTTGCTTATCTAGAAATGTCCTAATTTTTCCCTTCATTTCTGAAGGACCATTTTACCAGATACAGTGTTCTCAGTTGACATTCTCCATGCTTTATACTATCCTGGTACCTCCTGGTTTGCTGAACATTCCTATTTGATGCCACAGTTTTTTCTCTTTTCTTCTGTTGCTTTTAAGATTCCTGGTGCTTGACTTCTGACAAGGTGATATTAATGTGTATCGGTGTAGGGTTCTAAATCTTTCTATATGGCACTGATGTTTTCAAAATTGTGATGTCTAAGACACCACTTTTTACAAACATTGCTTCTCCCTTCTCTTCTTGTGTCTCCCATAACATATTGACAGGTGTGCTTGATGGGGGCCCATGAATCTCTTAGGTTCTGGGTACATTCTTTTGTTATTGCCATGTAATTTGTTTTCAAGTTCAGCTCTGCTTCTGCACACTAACATCTACTGTTGGACTCCTAAACTGAACTTTATAACCAGTTATATTGTTCATTTCTAGAGCTACTGTTTAGTCCTTTTTATTAAGACATGAGATTTTTGTTTTGTTTTCTTTCTCTTTGCTTCCCTTGCTTCCATTAACTGTCTATCTATCTATCTATCTATCTATCTATCTATCTATCTATCTATCTGTTAGTATGTATCTGTATCTGTGTCACCTGTATCCATATCTATCCATATCTATCAATCTATCTATCTACCTACCTACCTACCTACCTACCAACCTATCATCTATCTATCTATCTACTTACCCTTCTTTGCTTTTTTATTTTTGTATGTTTTGTATCATTTTTTAAAAACTTGGTTGATTTGAAAGCATGTTTTCCAGTTTTTGCAGACTGACTTTGCATAGGGCATAGCCAGCCTGGCATGAGGCTTTTGGTCGTCTTGGGTTAGTGTTGGGCATGTGTCCTCCATGGGCTAGTATGCTTGTTTTTCTTTCTAGTGTCTTTAAATACAGAGATGCCTTTAAAAGTTAATTCCCTAAAGAGTCTCTTCCACCTGTTCTTGAAATGGTAAATTCTCAGTCATATTTTGCTTGCCCAAGATGCCTGTAAGTGTGCAGTCACCCTGGAGTTTCCCCATACTCCTGTATGTGCCACTGTGTTGTAGCTTCCAATCTGAGGTTCCCACTAGGCCATCTCTGTCTGAGCACTGAGCCATGTGATTCAGAAATCAGTCTATCAGCATCCCACAGGAAGGTCAAAAATTGCAAGCTGATGCCAGTGTTACCTTTCCATATTCCTGCCTGGGGGGAGGGTCAGGCAACTGAGGAGGAACCAGAATATCTCCCATTATTTAGAGTGTGCCTGTTTCTTCATTGATTGATTGGTTGGTTGCTATGGATCCTTTCTCAAGGTTCCATACAGCTTGTCTTTATTGGTAGGGATTTACTTGATCAAGTGAGAGAAAGAGCTTGAAGCTTCCCACACTGACCTTCAGGCATACTCTACGAATATGATTCTTATCTTTATATTTAATCTAACGTTAAAGTGGGAAATTAAGATAAAAGTCTCCTTCGGACATCCAAAGATTAGTAAATCTCTCAGGCTTAAATCTTCTGAAAAACATGAAAATACTGCAACAAAAAGTTAATAATAGCTTGGTTAAGAGATGTCAAAGAATATTGAATTTTAAATCATAAAACCTAAACATCCTTAAAAATATTGATGGGTAAAGAAAATCAGCCATCTGAGATGAAAAGTCCAAGATAATTCTGGTATAATGGTTGATTCAAAAAACTAAAACTCAGGGAAATACAAAGAAGTGCTAGCTTGCCGGGCTTTGGACTATTCTATGGAAAGTAGAATATAATGGCTTTCAAGTATTGATAGTGCATTGGAAGGGCGGTCGTCTGGAATACCACATGGGTCAGATTATACGACCTAAATTAAGTAAGACAGATCCTAATACAAATCTGAATACCAACCAAAATATGTTAATGAATTACAGATTTACTTACAGATGGAGAAGGAATAGAGATGAGATAGTCATTATAGTTAGTAAGAGGATGTGTTCAAGCCTTCCTAGACAATAATTGTGTGGTGATCACCACATTCTTCTGTGCCAATATCTGCACAGCGATTTCACTCTAACATGTGATGTTCTATGTAAGGAGAGATTTTATAAAATAAAAGAACCCTGAGTGTTCATTAAGTAAATTATTATAAATTTAATAAGTACATATTATGAAGTATCATGTATCAATCAGTTCAACAAAAAAAAGTTGATCTGCAAAGAAGCAACCGTCATACACATTAAAAACAGAGATGAAAAGGGAACATATTATGATCCATTATGTAAGTTATAAGATAATATATATTTATACATGTCTGGTTTTCCTCTTTGTGAATCCAAGATTATACCCATAATTACATGTGTTTCTGTTTTATCAGAATACATTTAATATTTATGATATTAAATAAGTGAATTTCATGTTTAATTAAATAAAGTTTGGAATAATCCAATTATCTAGCTTTGGAAATAGTTCATATTTCTCATTAATAAGGCTGCAAGAAGCTAGCTACCTTTGTGTTTTGTTGGTATGTTGGTATTTTTTTTAAGCGTGTGTGTGTGTGTGTGTGTGTGTCTGTGTGTAAATGTGTGCAGAGGATTTAGAGGTCAGAGAGCAACCTCGAGTCAGGTTGCCTTCCACTTAGTTTGAAGCTGTGTTTCTCTAATGTTTCTTGCTACCAAGCTACCTGGCCTGCAAATGTCCAGGGACATTTTACGTCTGTCTTCCATATTCCTATAAAAGCAATGGTAGTACAGATGTGCATGGTGCCACACCCAGCTGTTATGTGGGTTCTGAGGATCCAAACACAGGCCCTCACGCTTATATTACAACTGTGTTGCCACTGAGTCATCTCCTCAGGCCACTAACTACCATTTAAAAAGTCTAAATTGTTCTCCTTACACTTAGGTTTTGCAAGATCCAACATAAACTAGTCCTCAAGACCAACCTTGACATTAAACAGGGATTAGGAGAAATTGGGGGATAAATTTGCTCCATTATAGGAAAAAGAAAAGGAGTAAAAACTCCAACTACTAGACTGAATTAACAGAAGTATCAAGCGATTAAAAATTATGTATTTTTATTATTTTTAAGAATTTGAAATAATGACATAATTATATCATTTCCAAAATTATTTATTATTATTTTTAAGAATTTGAAATAATGACATACTGATATGATTTCCTCATTCCATTTCCTCCCTTAAAACTCTCCATATATCCTTTTTTGCTTTCTTTCAAGTTCATGGCCTCTTTATTATTAGTTGTTATTACTTACATATATATGGAAACACCCATAAATAAAACCTTCTCAGTCTCTATAATATGACTGGCATGTATGTTTTCAGGGCTGACCATTTGGATAAGCGTTTTCCCCGTGGAAACCATTTTTCCTCTGTCAGCAGTCCTTAGCTGCCTGGAGTTGTTTGTCTTGTGTTGAGGCTTCTTGAGCATTCCCTTTCCATATCAGCATGGCTATTGGTGCCATCCTTGTCCAGCTCAGGTTTAGGCAGTCATGCTGGCGAGTCTTTACGAGGTTAACTTCAGATGTTTCTAGGAGGTGGACTATCACAGCAACCTTCCTGTTCCTCTGGCTCTTTAAATCTTTCTGACCCTTCTTTCATATTCATCCACAAGCCTTAGGTGCACTAGTTGTGTTGTATCCATTGTTACTGGCTCTACAACTCTGCATTTTGATAGCATGCAGTTTTCTGTGATGCTCTTCATCTCTTGCAAAGAGAAGTTTCCTTGATGAGAAGTAAAGAGCTTACCTGTGAGTATGACAAGTGTTTAACATGCAAGTGTTAATCATGCTGGTTTGGTACAGTGATGCCTGTAAGTTCTCCAAGATCCATGACCTCAATCCTGTGTAGCTGGCTGCATTTCCAGCACTTGGTGTGATTTCCTCTTGTTGTAGGGGTCCTAAGCCCAATTAGTGAGGTATCGGTTACCACCAATATGCATGCCATCAGGGTACCCTTAGGGCTGTCATGCCACGCTGGGCATTGTTATGGTGCATAGGTGTCACAGCTGGGCGGGACTTATGGTTGCTCCTCTCCTTTGAAACTTGCATGGTATCTTTGGATACCATGATAATTAGTCTTCAGAAAGGAAGCTTTTTCTTCAGTTCTAGCTCAGGAACCTCTGGGCCCTGTGTCTGAAGTACATGTTGTCTGCAGCAAGAGAATAGCAGGTGCAAGTGATCTGAAGGGGGAATGAGAAAACGAGGGGCTCTGAATAGTGAGGGAGGATGGATATAAATACAGAAGGAGGAGGATAAAAGAGCAGTAAGGATGTCTGAAAATATAAGAATCGTACTGTTAACTATTTACCTAAAAATACCTATAATACATCGAAGTCGGTGTATAATTGTATATATAAAGTTTAAATATAAATGTTCTCCGCTTAGTTGACAATGCTTCCCTTTGTTAGAAGAGCCAAAGACCTTCTAACAAAGCCCCCACTACCAGGCACAAGAAGCCCTCTTTTGTGATGTTGGTCAGGATAGTCTAAGAGATTCCCCAAACATCATAGGCTATTGCTATTGCCCCTGGTTTCCCTCCAGAGGGGATTATACATTTTTTTTTCCTTACACATTAAATATCAAACAAGGCTGGACCAAAAATAATAGGTCTGTGACTGTCTACCTCCTGATTTATCTGCCTTATGTCACGCTGACTTCCGCTGTCTTTGAAACAGTGTCTGTCCAATTTTCCTTAACTGGATATCGTTAATTCATGATTGCAACATTTGGGAGGTTATAAATAAAAGCTCTGATTCCATGCATAGTTGAGGAGAGCAGGGGCAGGATTGTCATTCCAGTGTTCTCTGCCTCAGAGCATACCTCCCTCCATCTCTTCTAGCAGAAAGCAGAACAGGCTGACGCCAGGGAAATGCCTGGCAGGGAACTTTGCTAGAAGGCAGTTTTTAATTAACAGGGGCCAGCAAAGGTGATAACCCCAAGGGGTAGTAAAGAGAAATTAACATGGAAAAGCAGTTCCACACTTCCCTATGTCCCCAAAGGGCAGTCGTATTAGTGGTGTCTGTTCTGATTGAACTTTTGCTGTGTCTTTTTATTGATTCAGCTGTCAGAATCTGACAAAAGGACCAGTGCCCTCAGTTGTTTGCACATAGTGATGGGTTACGGCTAGAAAAGGCTTCCTCATATGTATGACTGGCTGAGGAGTGAGATCCATCCCTTCCTTTATCATTCCTTAGACACGATTAATCTTGTTGAGATGTATGTGAAAATTAGGTATGTATACACACAGACAGCTGCCAGCCTTTTTGAGGATTTTTGAGGTTCTTTATGCACTTTGTTCTTTGTCTGGTTTTCCAGAAAACTTTAATTATTAAACTATTTTAAAATGCAACTTCAGGAATAATAATTACCCTGTGTGTTGAAAATGCCTTTCACTTCCTGCTCTGCCATTTACCAAAGCTTTAGCTTAGGAAGCATTTTAAAAGAATAATATCCTATGAATAAATATTTCAAGTTTCTCTCCCATGGCAGAAAATGAATAGTAAATAAAGCGCAGGAGGGCCCGTGAAGTCACGAATGAAGTGACGAAGGAAGGGCGGACAAATAGGATTTTCTGTTTTGTTTCTTGCTTTTCTTTTCTTTTCTTTTTTTAATAAACAGCTAGCAAGCCAGGGGTACATCCTAGTGTTCTGTTCTTCACACTGGAAGAACAGAAATGTGTTTTCTTACAAACATTTTGAGAACTTTTTGAACACTGCATGGGTCATTCTGATTTTGTGAGCAATAAGCTTTCTCCTTTATCCCACACAGGCTTATCAGTTTCAAAATATGCCTATTTGAAAATAATGGCAAGTGTCATGCTCTGAAAAATGGGATGCTAATGACTTTTGATATATTCAAATATTTTGAATTCCCTTCTTAGAAGTTACTTGATGAGAAAATGGTAAAACCTTCAGGTCTGTGTAGATGGCACTCATTCATGCTATCTCTTGTTTTTGTGGCCTTGTACCATTTGCTGTGAAGTGACTCACTCAGAGTTATCAAGTATGAAGTAAACTTCTGTGAAGCAATTGTCCATATGAAGCATGGTCAGTCTTGATCAGGAAATGCCTCAAGTTACAAAGCACACTCCATGCTTCATAGCCATGTTATGCATATAAAATATCCATTAGTATGTTTTTGTATATGGGTATGATAATGTGGATAAAAGATATTAAATTCGATTTTATATTTTAAGTGCAACCTATAAAAAAATCCAAATTCTTTTTATTTTCTATTAAACAGTAGTGATGAGGCAAAATATTACTTAATGTTTATTAAATGCTCATTATGTGATGTGTGCTAGGGCTTCATATTTATTCTTTAATTTATCACACACTTTCGATCTATCCTTTCATTTAACCTCATAATTCCATTGAGGCGGGTGATTTCATTACCCCTGTTATCATGGGAATGGAAATTTAATACCAAGCAGCAAGAAATTCACCCTGAATTATGCAACTACATCATTTTCACTCATCTTTTGATGATGAATTATTTTTGATTGTCTGCGCAGTAGTGTGTGTGTATGAGACAAAGTCTCACACATGAGTAATGGACTGCAATTAATTACCCTGTTATATATGCTAACATAATGCTACATGGATTGAAGAGTATTGAAGATTGCCACATTAATTTTTTGCCAACTGTATTCAATTGGGTGCATCAGACTTAGGGGAGAAAGTGCTATCGTTACCACAGACTGTCCTTCTTATGGTTCATGGAAGGCATGGCTTAGATGCAAGTGTTCTGTGGAAAACGAAAGTTAAAGTGGAGATATTACCAGTGAGCAATGGACAAGGAGAAGTCAATTCAAAACGAAAGCCAATTTAAAGTCCTCATGTATATATGCAGCTCATGAGAGAGTCAGACAACAGAGCAGTCCTGGCTACTTACGATAGTCTCTATAGAGTTCAGAAGATGTAATGGGTACAAAATACTTCTTAGTGAAAAATGAGGAAAAATAATAATCAGAATTGGGACTGTGAGAAATGAGCAAGTGAAAAATACTTAAGTATATGCTTTCTTATACCTCCTGTAAATACTGACATCTCTTTCAATAATAAATCAGCTTTAAAAACTGTGTTCCGCAGCTGGTGGAGCTTTTTGGTCATAGATACAAATGTATGGGAAATAGATAAGGACAGCTGAGTAGCTTTTTATATATAGTGATATTTTAGAAACTGTAAGGCATGGACACGTGATAAAGGGATAGCATGAGAAGCTAACCCGACTTACGGGAACATTCTGACTACAGGGCCTACATTTTCTTTCTTTCTGTTCTCATACAATATATAGTCATCATATTTTTCTCCTCCCCAGATTCTCCCTGGTCCTCCCTACTTCACAACCAGTTCAATTTTACACTTTCTCCTTCAACAGTGTCCCTGCCCCCCCAGTAACAACCAAACAAAACAGTAAGTAGGAAAATACAGAACAAAAAGTTCACAGAGAGAGAGAGAGAGAGAGAGAGAGAGAGAGAGATATGTTCCTTTTGTTTTAGCCAACTACTACTAGAATCAAGTCTGCCTGTCATACACAGCGACACTCTATTGTAGAAAATGGATTTGCTCATTCCCAGCAGGTATCAACTGCAAATAGCTTCATGTTTACTGGTAGGACTTCATGTCTACTTCCCTTCTCAGTGCTCGGATTTTGGCTGGTTTGAATTAGTGCAGGTCTTATGCTTACTATCACAGACTCTATACACATACATACATACATACATACCTAATATATACATGAACACGCACACACACACACACACACACATGTCAGTCCTGCTGTGTCTGATGTTATTTACTTGGAGTCATCCATCACCTTTGGCTCCTAACAATCTTCCAACCTTCTGTGCAGCATAGATACCTGAGCCTTGAGGGGAGGAGTATGATAAAGAAATCTCATGTAGGGCTGAGTCCGCCAAAGTCTCACACTCTGCCTATTGTTTAGCTGTGGGTTGCTGTGTTAATCACCATCTTCTGCAGGAAGAAGCTTCTTGATGAGGGTTCAGAGAAGTAGAGCCCCCCTTTTCTTCATATGATCCCATAAGTCTCTGTATTGTCAGGTCTTTAAAGTAGAAAAAAATGGTTTTTATAACTTGTAAATCATTTTAAATACAAGAAAGTGTGTCTATTTTAAACCATTTTAAAATCTTGGCTAACACTGCCCCTATAGAGTAGCTCATTTGTGTGCGTTTTTGCTTATTAATATAACTTATTTTGGAAAATTTATTACTTTTAATTAAGTGGTCAAGATCATTCTTTAAAAGCAAATCATTAGTATTTAGAAGACTTTAACATCATACATAATACATCAGACTGCTGTTGTGACAAAATATCTGAGGTAAACCTATTTATGAGGAAGATGTTCTGTTTTTTTTAATTGTCGTTTCAGAGTTTAGGGGCATATGTCTACTGTTTTGGGCTACAGTATTCAGTGGTGGGAAATATATCATCATGGCAGAGAAATGTTCACTGGTAATGCAACTGGAAAACAGAAAGAAAATAAGAAAGGATGCTTGGGAAGGGAGAACTGGACTCCATGGCACTAATAGAATGAGACAGAGGAAGAGGAAGAGAGAGAGGAGCAAGGGAATACTGTGTGTGATTGAGACATGCAGGAAGAGATAGAGAAGGAGACACACAAGATCTCAACAGCTTCTTCAAGACATGTCCCTAATGACATGACTTCCATGTATTAGTTTACTAGGGCCCACCTCCAGAAGGCCCTGCCATTTCCCAGTAATAAAACAGGGTGGTGGTGACCAAGCCCCTAACATATGAACCTCTCTGAGACCTTTAAGAGCCAACTCATATAGTCTATCCTTGGTATCAAAGGATTATGCCCACACAACAATACAAAACACACTCATTTTATATACAAGAATCCCCCAAAGGCTAACTCAGTCATGATCCCCCGTAAAATCAGAGAGAAGCTCATATAAGCTTGCAGGATGCAATGGTGTGATGTCAACAGGCTAACCATTCCTATTTCACTAAACAACAGAAGCCCAGGAAAAAAAGTCATACCAAAGAAAGGCCAGAGCCCAGTAGTGCATGTATTAAATCCTACAGCTCCATATCTGGCATCTAGGACATGGTAGTGTGAAGGACATCCCTTAAGAGTCTTTCTGGCTACAGCTTACATGGCTATGCCCTGACTTCTTTCAACTTCCTGGTGTTTGCACTACAAGTCCAGCTTCTGCTTCACCTCCTCATTAAATATCACTGGCCATTGTTTGCAGGTCCTCTGACCCTACCAAACACTTTGCTGCCTTCTAAGCCCTTCTAAAAATGTGGAGGAAGCTTCTATGACCTCATAACTTGCATTCTGTATGCCTGGAAAATCAGCATTAATATAGATGAAGGGAAAGTTCATTCCCTGTTTGAATTGTGTCAAAATCTCTTTGGATCATAGCTTCAGAGGTCTCTGAGGGTCACAATAATTGAACACAGAGAAAAAAATCCTAAGGGGGGAAAAAATCTCTTAAGCTGAGATAAAGTGCTATCAGGGTAAGGCGTTACGAGGCTCTCTTTAGAAGTGAATATTTTTAAAAAGAATTAGTGCTTTAAAAGAAACTTTTTTAAAAGATGTATATTTATGGGTGCTTTGCCTGTGCATCACATAGCAGAGGAAACTATTCATTTCACGGCAGCTGGGAAGCAGATGATGGAAGCACCCCAGCATCCCCTTCAAGAGCCCACCCCCCAGTGATCTAACTCACTTTTATTAGACCACATCTCTTGAAGATTTCAAATTCATGCCTAATATTATGGTTAGCTTTAATACCAAATTGCCACAAATTAGAATCACTTGAGTATGAAACTTCCCCCGACATAATATACCAATTGCTTCTATTGATGTGGCAAGACCTACCCCAATTGTGCCTAACACTTCCGGTAGGAATCCAGAAAGAAATGGACACAAGGAGGATTTTCTCACCTTTTGCTGGCTTGGTTTTCCATACTGTCACGAAATCTATTTGCTTGGTTGCTGCAGCTGCTCATTCTTTTGCTGGTAGCAGAACCAGGGCTTCAGAGATTTTGTTGTAGACTAGGGACCAGTGACTCATGGGAACCTTCCAGGGTTCTGGTGCTATAATGGGACTATTGCGGACCCTCACTTTGTGGACTGGGTAACAGTTGTAACCCTGCAGTGAGAGACAACCAATGTAGGACTATTCAAATGTCAAGGCATCCCATGTTGTGGACCAAGTAATTACAGGGATCTCGGGTTCTCAGAAGGGATAAATAGTGTTACTATCTGAAAGCAAAACACACACACACACACACACACACACACACACAGTCACACTCATCCCATTGGTTCTGTTTCTCTAGAGAACCTTGGTTAATATACCTGGTGCTCCCAGAGGACACAAAAGAGAATTTGGATATTCTGGAACTGGAGTTACAGTTGTACAGATACCATCTGGGAATTGAACCCACATTCTCTGGACAAGCAGCCTCAACCACTGAGCCATCTCTTCAACATCAATTTTGTGCTTTCTACCTTTGACACTGGCACAGGTGGTGTATTGCCAATGTCTAAGATGTCTTCAAGACATCTTCTCCATTGTTATGGTGCCAAAGACCTTGGCTTCTTTTCCTTGGTACTTACACTTTGGATTTCATTTCAAATATGCTTCTTTCACAGTAAAACTGCTTTTCTTTGCTATTGATTTTTATACTACACTTGGCTAAAGCAGTCAGCAATGCTCAAGCTGGCTTAAATGCTGTTCTGACTTATGACTTCTTCTAAGTGAATTTAAAGAGCACATAGCTAGCCGCTGCCAAAGTCTCAGGGCATGTATAAAATGCAGACCACTTCCTTGTAATGGTACCGAATGGGCAGACTTCTATCTACTTCCCGAGAATGTCCTTTTCTTGTGAAGCCTCTTCATCATGGCCTTTACTGTCCACATTCCCATCTGCATTGTAGTCTCCCGAATCCCTGCCAGAATCACCCCTTGAGTTCTGCTTACAGTCATCCAGGCTTTGTTTAACCCACTGCCCCATACTTTTCCAAATCCGTTCTGCAAACCAGTTCCAAATGCTGAACCACATGGTCCAAGGGTAAGTGTAGCAATGACTTCACTTCTTAATGATGTTTTTCTGCGTTAGATTTCTGTTACTATGACAATATATCTGAGATAAAGCAACATTAGGGGGATTTTATTTAGATTCACACTTCCAAAGATATTGGTTGCTTTTAGGTGTGTGGTGAGATAGTCTACCATGGTATGAAGTGCAAAGCAGAGGAAAGTACTCATTCCATGGCAGCTGGGAAGCACCCCAGTCAGGGGCACAGCCCCCAGTGACTTACCTTTACTCTTAATAGGCCCCCTCCTGGAGGTTCTACTATCTTCCCATAGGGCTACAGGCTATTGGTGGCCACAGATGACGCCTTCGGGACATTTATGATTCTGGCAATAACACATTTTTTAAAAATCTGTATTTAGTAGGCTATTCATTTCTGAATTTAAGCCATACAAGATATTTATGGTATTTATTTAACATGTGCTTTGCTGTAGTGCAGCCGTGAGTTGTGACATTTTGTTTCCACAATGACATTATCAGAGAGTATTTCCCGCTTGTAAAATAATGGTGAAGGACTAAATCTCAGACATGTTAAATAATAGCCCGCCGACTTCTACAGCAACAGAAGAGTAAGGGTTTAAAGTAAAATTGAAGTTCAAAGCAAAATTCAAATAAATACCACTGTCTTTGGACTCACCAGAACATTTGTTATTCTTGGCTGTGGTCGTTGGTGAGTCTCCCCAGACCAGCTACAGACTGCCCTATGGAACAAGGTTCACACAGCCAAGTCGAAACCACAGTGTAAATTCTTCCCTCTGTAACCCACACGAACCTCCCTAGACTATTTTCTTTCATGTCCCCAAGTTTAATTCTTCCACATCAAATTCCAGCTCTGCACATTAGTACAGATTCCTGTGTGAATTCCAGAATCTGCCCCCTACAACTCATCATATTGCTACAGTAGCTACTGCTCTAAAATATTCAACTGTACATTCTCTGCTTTAGAATATTTGTGATGTCTTTGTCTCTTTGGATTTTAAGTTCTGACTCCTTGGGATGGTAGTTCATACCTCAACTTCCCTTCCTAGATTAAGCTTTCCCTTTTTCTGGCCTACACTACAGATTTTTCTAATTGCACTGAAAATATACAGTAGCCTCAATATGAGCCATTGAAAACTGAACTCTGGTCTGAGTCCTTCCACTAGAGTACCGTTTCCCATGTGTGGTCACAGCCAGACACAAATTCCTACCAGATCTCTGAAGCCGCAGGCTTCTCTCACTTGGTTGTTATTTGATTCAAATTCATACTGCCAAAGCTTTGTAAGGTTAGACTCTTATCAAATAGAATACAAGGGAAGGAGGAGAGGGATTCCTGAACAAAACCTGGCCTTTCCTAGCTCCAAGTCAATTCTGAAAACCCTTCCCACTAGAAAAGGTACTTGTGGTCCCGGTGGTTTTTATTTCTGTAGTGTCATTGTTCAGGTCAAGACAATAGATTAGAGAAAACATGTATTATTGCTGAAAACAGATCCTAGAGAACGTATTGGCAGATGATATTTTAATTGGTTCAGCCTTTCAAGTGATTAAATAATCATGAAAGCCCTTCTGTTTAACAACTGCTTGAGGTGCTTTGTATTCGAGCCTCAAAGTGGAGCAGTTTCTAGCTGTTGAAGCTGTGATTGATTTTTCCATATCAAATGCAATGTTACGGTCTATTGTTTCCATAGCACACGCAGAGCATCTGTCTTCAAATTCAGTCTGTGATCCTGGGCTAGCCAGTAATACTTTATATGACCACATACTTCCATTACAAGTATGAGTGGATTAATATTGATTTTTTTCCTTCTCCTGTCTGAGACCGAAGGTCTGTCTTAACAGCAATCATTTACACAGCTGGTACATAAGGATATGCTTACTCCTTACACTTGTGGCAAGCATTAGAGCTTTGTCTGAACTTCAATTTTGGCTATTTTTAACCCACAAATAGGTTGAAAAGAGTAACATTCTTTGCAGCCCCGGTCATTTCTATTACCACATGTTTCCAATAACATCTTGGAGTTATCTGAAAGCTTTGAACTTTTATAGTCTATACAAAACTTGAGGGAAACCACTACAAACAGGAAGAAGTGTGAAGCATCGTAAATTCAACAAAAACTGACTTCATTAGACATCAAGAATTCTAAAGTGAGTCAGTGAGATGGACAGAGACCTGGGTTACAATTTTAAAATCTGGAAGCCTTAAGCAAAACTGTCCAGAAGACTTTATGCTCTGCTCTGCTGCAGTTTCCCTAGTCTCTCTCCTCCACAGCCCCAAAGACATCCACTCCTATCTCTGCAGTTTCTCAAGAATATTGTCCTGCCTGGAATGCTCTCATTCTCCTTTATAGCTGCACTAAATTTAGCCGCTCCTCAAAATCAAGATTAAATTTGACCTTTTCTCAGGCCTTTTGCAAGTATTCTGGATCTTGGTGATTTTTCCCTTTAGCAGTCTTAGAAAACTGTACTACAAAATTTAACTTGTAATTATATTACTCACCGTGTTCAGATAATTCAGCAAGAATACAACTCAGGATACAGGGGCCTACAAGATGAAATAGACAAGGAAAGGTTAAAACATGATGTCTTGTAACCCTTACTTATGTCTGAATGTGTGCTAGCATTTATAACTAGGCAGCATCTCCTCCAGCCCTTGTTATCAGGTAACATAGTACTTAATAGTTAAAAATAGCAACTCAGAGTTCGGTCCCTCATCCCAGTACTAGCAAAATTTAAAAAAAGAACTGATTTAGGGATTAAAAAGCTAAGCTCCTTTCCATACTCTACAACTATCAAATTATATATTTGGGAAGTTTAGTAGCTGGAGAGAGTTAGTTACTCTTTGGGGATTAACAGTTGGCTCTGAATGCCATGACTGTCTGCTCAAACCCAAAGACCTCCTATCTCTTTCACATTTTTCAATGTCACATCCACAGGAGGTGTCAAAATTGAGTACCAAAACCCTACCTCCCATTTCCTAAATTCACCAAAGTGATTCTTCCTGCTAGGGGAGACAGAGAGGGAATCCAAAGCAGACAATATATAAACTATTGAATAGTTAAACTCTGCAGCGTGGGTTGTAAAAAACAAAGAAATGTTATTTGTAAACTTATAAAAGACACATAAGAAAGAAAACACACTACCAATGATCCACAGTGCCTCTTTCTGTTCTGTTATGATGCTGAGGGTTGGAAGCAGGATGGCATTCATGCTAACACTGCAAACTGCATTGGACCCTAGCCCCAGCCCCAGTCCTAACCCCAGTCCCTGCTTCTGGTTGGTTATAAGACTATACTGAAGGCTTGCATGTACCTGACATTGGTTTTCCTAGAAATTTGGACTATGGAGTAACTTTACATAAATCATGGGTCATGTTACTGTGGTCGTCCAGGTCTTGAATGGTGCTCATATATAGAGGAGCTCAGTAAATATTTACTAAATAGGTGAATGCACACATGTTTGTATATTTTGTTGTATAGCTTGTTCATGCAAGTTATATTTAAACAGCCCGAGGACATGTCACTAATACACTGAGGACTTGATAGTACTTCATTCCCAGAAGATTTCTATAACTCCATACATTCAACTTGATCTACTTGACTGCCTCTTTTATATTTTTATTTTACATTCAAAATTTTACCAAACAATCTAGGCACATTAAACTAATTTTGCTTTTCAAAAAGCAATAAGGTTGTCAGAAGTAAATGCTATCAGAAGTCACTGGTTTTCCTGAGCATTTTTGTCTCTTTCTATGTCTTCAGGCAAATGGAAAGAGCTGACGAATCAATCCCTGCATCTGTGCTTTATACTGCTGTTTCAAGGATGCTTTTTGTGGTTCACAGTACATCTAAGGATGTTTCTGTGCAAAGTGAAAATTAATGAAAAGCAATGCCTCATCTTCATGTCTCTGCATGCTGTCCCTTAGGTGTATTTTAAAGCATTCTTGCATGTACTTGATAATTCTAAGAGACATGGCACAAACAATTGTCCCACAAGGTGTATATGCTTGTTAGTTCTATTTAAAGTCATTATAGACATTCAAGGAAGAGAAAGATTTAGAAAAATTATTGTACAGAATAATTCTAATTCATTCTTGAAGGAGGACAGATTGTGTGGAGCTGTGAAGAGACGGGTGACTTCCATTTGGTTATTTTCAGGCATTGTGAGAAATATCAACCATGGAATAACCATTTCTATTAGTGTTTTCTGACTATGTACCATATAAACTATGTGTTTATATGGTATATTTGTCAGAGTGTGTGTCATGAAAACAGACTATTGGATGAAAATAAAGTCAGAATTTTGAGCTAGATATATATGTTCTCAAAGAACTGTTAGAAAATCTGGAGATGTGGCAAGCTTTCCAGCAGGGAAGTGGGTGATAAGAATTAATCCCCATCCAGTCTGGTAGATCATGCATGACAAAAGAAAGCCCTTCACCCATGACTATCCATTTATTGAGCTTCTAGTAACTATGCAGTAACTAGTAGACCCTGAATGTTCCTCCTCCATTCATATGCTGAGCCCCTAACCTCATGTGCAATGTTAAGAAATGAGGCCTTAAATCAGTGAGATGAGAGTGTAAGAAAAGGCCTTCATGGTGGCCTTCTACCAAATGCCTTCTTTTTGTGTCTGTCTTTCATGCCAAGTGAGGACACCGTGACAAGAATATGTGAGCTGAGAAGAGAACACATACTAAACCCAACCAATGCTGCATTTTATCTTTGTCTGCCAGCTTCAAGAACTAGGAAAAAAAACCTTTTTTGTTAGTTTGTTTTGTTTTTAAGCTTTCCTGTGTCTAGTATCTAGTATTTCATTATGGCTACCCACTCCAAACAATTAAATACTGTTTATACAACATCTGAAGAACATGGGTACAGAGAAACCAGGACTCCAACTCTCAAACACTGGATCTTAAAATATGCAATTTCTCCTTCCCACACTTATAATGAGCTAATCTTTAAATGTATTTAGTAGGACACACAGCTTAAGTAGCAATTTTTATATCATTCTGTTAGATAATAACAATTCCCTGCTTGCTCCCTCTCTAGCCTCCTCCGCTAGCGCTCAGAGGGAGCTGCTTTCATTTCCCTGTTGGGCTCTTCTTGGTTTTCTCTTTGTATTTAACAATAATTTTATATTACTATTTATTCAGCTATTGAGCTAAGGCAATATCCATTGATTTCCTACCTAGATAGCTGAAATTCTGCTTCACACCAGACAACTTCATTGTCTTCTACTCTTAATTTGTAAAGGATTTCAGCTAAATAAATATTGAGCCCAGAAGTACATATAATATGCATATAATTCTACTTGTCTGTGATTCATATAACTTGTGAATTTTATAATTGTTTTTTCAAACCTATTAAATACTAGAAATAACTTTCGAAATATTGAAGAAGTATGGCTTTTTATTCTTAAATCTCCCTGCCACCTACATGACACTTTCTTCAGGCTCCAAAGTCAGGCAAGAAATCTGGACATGATTAGAGTGATGTAGTGTCTGAGACACCCCTACACTGTGTGTTGTTGTGTTGCCCACTCTGAGACCTGGACAGTTGAGCTTCTCTTTTTTTATTTATAGTTTTAATTCTCTTGTATCTAATTCTCTTTACTCTGTCTTCATATCTTACTGAAAGTATAATTTGTAATTGAATTCAAAGATGGAAGCAAATGTTTTGTTATCCCATGGGAAGTATAGTTCTACTCTCTTCTAAAATGTCATTGAACTTACTACTATATTTTGGCTTTCATGATTTTGTGGATATAATTTTGGTCTCTTTAAGGATATTAATTTTTAAAAAAATTTTTTAAAAGATAGTTTTCTTTTGTACCCTGTAACATCTCTAGTTTCTCTGTGGAAATTTTAGTTGGAATGAATATATCCTTGGTAATATATTTATAAACAAGAAAGCATAGAAAATTGGGAATTGATTTACCTCAAGACCCAGCTATACCACTCCTGGATATATACCAAAACCATTCTGTATCATACTGTAAGGATTCTTCTTCAACTATGTTTATAGTGTCTTTATTCATAATAGCCAGAAACTGAAAATAAACTCAATGTCCCTCAACCGAAGAAGAACTGATAATAAAAACGTGGTACATTTACACAATGGAGTATTACTCAGCTATTAAAAACAATAACATCATGAAATTTGCTGGCAAATGGATATAACTAGAAAAGATCATCCTGGGTGAGATAACCTAGACACAGAAGGACAAACATGGTATTTATGCACTTATATGTGGATATTAGCTGTAAAGTAAAGGATAACCGTGCTACAAGCCACAGATCCAAAGAATCTAAGTAACAAGGACGGCTAAAGTAGGGTTGTGTGAACCTCACTGAGAAGGGAAAATAGAATAGACGTCATGAGTGGATGGGGAGAGAAGATTGTAACGGGGTGAGGGGTGAGGGGTGAGGGGTGAGGATGGGAGCAGGAGGAATGAGGTGGGAGGAGGACAGGGGAGAATGTACTGGAATGGGGAGGGGGCATCTCTGGGATGAGCTGGAAACTTAAGGCAATGGAAACTCCCAGGAATCTATGAGGGTGACTCCTAAGACTCCTAGCAATGGGGGAAATGGAGCCTGAACCAGCTGTCTCCTTTAACCAGGCAAGACTTCTAAAGAAGGGATTGAGACACCAACCCAGCCATAAAACTTTTGACCCACAATTTTTCCTGCTTACAGGATATGTAGGGTAGGAGTGGCTGGCTTAGGTAAAGAAGGTGCAGACATTGATGGAATGATCAAGCAATGACTGGTCCAGCTTGAGACCCATGCCACGAGAGGGAGCCCATCCCTGACTCTGGTGTACTTGCAGACTGGAGCCTAGTAATCATCAAAGAGGCTTCTCCCAGCAGCTGATGAAAACAGATGTACAAAACCTACAGACAAATATTAGGTAAAACTTAGGGAATCCTGAAGAAAAGGAGGAAGAAGGATTGTAGGAGTCAGATGGGTCAAGAAAACCCACAGAATCAACTAACATGGGTCCCTTGGGGCTCATTGAGACTGAATCGCCAATCAGACAGCCTGCATTGGACTGATCTAGGCCCTTTGTACATATGTTACAGTTGTGTAGCTTGGTCTCCATGTAGGACTCCTAAGAGTGGGAGCAAGGGCTGTCTCTTACTCTGTTGCTTGCCTTTGGGACCCTTTTGTCCTACTTAGTTGCTTCATCTAGCCTTAATAGGAAAGGATGCACCTAGTCTTACTGCAACTTGATATGCTTAGGCTGGTTGATACCCATGTGGAGGCTTGTCCTTTTCTAGAGAGAAACAGAGAAGAAGGATTGGATGATGGTGCAGAGAGGGGAGGTTGCGAGGGAGGGACTGAGAGCAGAGGAGGGAGGGAAAACTGGGTTGAGAGTGAAACCAAAGTAAATAAATTAATTTTTAAAAAAAAATTAATTTCTTATGTTTGTGAGCTTATTGGCTGGTTTCATTTTTTATATTATCAATAACAAGTTTATTTATTGTGGCAACTCTAGTATCATAAAGAAAAAGAGACATTTTTATTATTCTAATATTATGATTGGAAAGAGATACCAATTGCTCTGTAAATTGATCCAGATATTCTTAAGACAGGATTGAGAACTGATCAAGAGTTTTGTTGCAGCACTGCGTACATATCAGCTAGATGTACTTGGCTACTTATTGATCCTTTTTCTGCTATTATCTGCCTGCTTGCTATATCATTGCCATAAATGGTATGCTGATGTCTCCAACTACTATTACAGAATTGTTTTGCTTTTCAGTTCTGTCAGTTTTTGATTCTTAAACCCTGATATATTGCTTTATTTAAATCTTAGTGTAGAATTAAAACTAAAATTACTAGAAAATATTCTCTTGATTTTTTTTATAACAGTTTTAGATTCCCAGTCTATTTGTCTGACAAGAGAACACTCACTTTTGGTTGTTTCACATGAAATATTTTTATTTATTTATTTATTTATTTATTTATTATGATTTTATTCATTTACATTTCAAATGATATCCTCCTTCCTGTTTACCTCTCCACCAATTCCCCATCACATCTCCCTCACCTCCTCCCCTTTGTGTCTAAGAGGGTACTCCTCCATCCATTCACCCACTCCTGCCTCACCCCTTTAGCATCCCCCTACACTGGAGCATCAAACCTCCCTCCCCTCCCATTGATGTCAGATAAGGCCATCCTCTGCTACAGATGTATCTGGAGTCTTGGCTCACTCTTTGGTTGGTGGTTTAGTTCCTGGGAGCACTGGGTGGTCCAGTTAGTTGATATTATCTTCTCATGGGGTTGTAATCCCCTTTGGCTCCTTCAGTCTTTCCCCTAGCTCTTCCATTGGGGTCCCCAGGCTCAGTCCAATGGTTGACTGTAAGTATCTGCATCTGTATCAGTCATGTGCTGGTAGAACTCTTCATCCTTTATTTCCAGCCTCTTTGTGTTTTAGATTTAAAGTGAGCAACACGCCCTTGGATCATTGTTGCATATTCATCGCTTCCTATCCTCTCAGTCTCTCTTTTGATGGGCCTCATTTGATGTCAAAGGTCTTGCTTTCTGCTGTCTGCCTGATTATGTGATTACAGACTCCCTCCCCGCAATGCTTAGTAACTTTGATATGAAAGTAGAGAGGGTAGCCAGGAGGATTCATCCAGTTTGAGATTTTGTTAGGTAGTTGGACCCATTCAAGGGACAGGGAACCAAGAAGTATCAGATGAAAATAGATAAGAAGAGAAAGGAGACTCTTCTATGGAAACTCACAATTTTGAGAAATTGGCGCAGGAACTGGTTGACAGTGTGTCAACCATGGATGCGTATAGGGTGTTCGTTAGCCATGGTTTTATTATATTTGTTTACATTATAATTCGTATATTTGCTTTTGTCTACCTAAAAGCTGTACTTTTGAAAGAGTCCACACAGAAATACAAATCATCATCCTACTTAATGACATGTCATTGGATGACATAGTGTCTGCTTTGACATGAAACTTCATATCGAGTCACATTGGTCTCCAAGACTACTCTGTCCTTGTATGTATGTATGTATATATGTATGTATATTTTTATGCTCCCATACAGATTTCTGGATATAGGTGCATCAATATGACAGTTGAAAATTGCCAAATATATAAGAAAAATACTTGGTTTAGCTCTAGCACCACAGCAATTAGTTTTATTAGAGAATTTAAAATATTATATTACACTAATAAATTTATATGACCAGGTTTTCATAAATTTTCTTGAGGGTCATCAGCAAGCACAGTCCTTAAAAATTATAATAACAGAACTCAATTATGATCAAATTAGCTCATAATAGCCAGTGTCTTAGGAAGCCCTTGAAGATCTGTAACAAAATGGTTGGAGTTTACACATTGCTTTGGTTAAACTGAGTACAACCTGTATTTAACTATTTTTATCTAAAATCTCCTTGATGTTAAAATTAAAAACTAATAAAACTGTATGATATGATTTATATGACATGCCCAAGCTTGACTCTCTTCTCAAGCTTAATACTCGTTCATACTTTTATAAATTATTTAGTTGAGAACTAAATAATAGAGTGGTTGCAACAAAAGTCTCACTCGTCCATAATGTGGAAACTGTCCATTTGCAGGTAGCATAAACACATCTGGATTATTAATGCAAAAGCTAGGCCAATGTTTCCCTTTTCCTTTCTTGTGAATCATAAGGAATCCCTTATTTAGCCCAAGTATGAGCTGAGGTAAAACACATTGAGAGTACAGACATTGGGAGCATAGGATATAGGCTCAAGGAACGTCCCTATGTCCTCTGGACCAGCCCACACCAGTTTTCCAGTATGTGCTACATCACTGTTGAGATCATGCATCTTTTGGTTTGGTGTTTCTGACACTGATCCTATAGCACCTGTGATGGTTAGTCACACTTGCCAACTTGACTACATCAGAAATTACCCAAACCTCTCTCTTGCTAGCACGTCCATCTATACTGTTAGTGCAGCTGGTGTTAAATCCGACTTCAGGATTTCAACATAGATTGAAGATCAGCAGCTCTCCAGGAACCTCCTTCATCCATTCTTATCATGGTATAGTCATTATTGGACTTTTAGACAACATCCTGTAAAACACCCACACATGAATGTGTGTGTATGATATGTATATACTCATTCTATACTCATTCTATCTGTTCTGTCTCTTTACTGGACCCTGACTGACACACAACCCTAAAATATAAAATATGTTATGTTGGCATAGGATTATTTGGGGTTAAACATTTTGATATTTAGCTGAAAGATAGGAAATAAATGTCCCATGAAAATGGTATCTGTCCTATACCAGTAGAAAGCCATTCTTATTACCACAAATTGGGAGTTGAGGCCAAAAGAAATCTGTGAGAGCAAATCTTATTAAACTCACTCTTCATAATTTCTTTCCATCAAATGTCTGTTCTAGTCTGAACCTCTGTCTTGTCCTATTTTTATAGCCTATTATTTTTTAGTTGATCTGGTGTATAAACGCTTTGCTTCAACTGCTCCTCCATGAGGTTCTACTAATCTGACATTGACAACCTAATGTACAGGGCCCTACTCAGGATCATGGGATGGAAAGGTAAGATTTTGCTCCCAATACCACATCCAAGACCATAGTCACTTGGTAGCAGCTTCTTTGAAATGATTATGATTCTCTCTTACCAGTAACACCTCATTGTTTAGAACCCCAAGTGCCTGCTCCATAGTCTCATCTCCAGATTTGTCAGGAATACTGCACACTGTCCTGACCTATCTCAGTGGAATCTATCAGCATTACATCTGTTACTGATCCCTTTCTTTGTACTCCACTCTATAAACTGCCAGGTGCCACTTTTTGAAAGTTACCTGATAAATGTATTTGAGAAGTAAGTCTGAGTGTGCTGTGCCATACTTCAGAAAGCCAAAGATACCTAAGAAGGTCTAGTCATCTTTTTGCACATAGATGAGTAGATGTTGCAAGTTGCAGTAACATTTCCTGTACCCTGGAAGAAATATAAGCACATACTTCAGATTGAAAGATTATTTTAAAAACATATACTCATCCATGTATCAGAACCTATAAGGCTTATCTCTTTATGAATGTGTGCATTTCTTATCTCCTTACAGTTACCTTTGAGGTTTTATTGATGCCATTAATGCAGTGGGTCAGAAAGATACTTTGTAACATCAAGATGGATAAGATCATATACAAGGAACCAAAGGGTCTTTGGTCTCATAATGGGAGCATGAATACAGATTGTCTTAAGTGAGTAGAGCAATGCTCCTGATCTTCCTTCTGACAGAAATTTAAAATAGTCCCACAAATAAGGACTGGAGAACAGAATGCATACACAGATGAACAGCCCCAGGTGAGACTACCCCATTTATAATTTTATAAGCAGCATCTACCGCTAGTTGTTATGGTTCTGGAGAGGAGGTTATATCAATGAGGTTATACAAATGAACTTGACTGGGATAGGTTGGGACCCTCCAGGTCCATGAAACTGAAGCCTCTGTTGAGGTTACTAAGTTCTACTGATCTCCTCAAACACAATATTGCCTTTGTGATTTTCTACCTTGCCTGAGTAAATGTGGAGAGACATTTTGTTATGTCTCCAATTTATTTCTCAAGAAATCAATATGAGAATTATGTTAGACACCAGGTACACTCAGTGTGTGTACATGTGTATATATTTATGTTTGTGAGAGAGGAAGAGGAAGATAGAGAGAGAGAGAGAGAGAGAGAGAGGGAATAAGATTCCATTATTGTAAAAGAAATATCCTGATGTATGAAAATATATTGACGTATGAAATATCCTGATGTCAGAAATCAGACTGAAGACTAAATATACCTAAAAAATACAGAATTTTACTTAAAGCACATTTTCTATTTGAGGACCTGTTTGAACAAAAAGGGAACAGGTATCATACCATAAATATGTTGAAAACATCTTGCTTACGAGTGCTTGCCTCCATCCCTAATGGATTTGTTCTGAATTTGAGAAATGGTTTAATATAATTTCCCATTGTTGTTTATAACATCACCTTATGCTCTCTTTTCCTGAGGTTTTGGGCTCCTCTAAGCTCAGTAACATTCCTTTGATGTGAACTTCTCTCTCCTAGAAAACTGAGGGTCAGTAACACAACTCTAAATCTTCTACAACATCTCCTAGTCTTCTAATTGCCATTTTGGCTTGGCTACCCATTTTAGTAATTACAGGCTGTTTCTCCTTGTAAAATGTGATCTGGTTGAAGCCATTTCAAGATTCCTTCGTGTTGACTTTGGTAAATGGTGATATCAACTATGACTTATGAAGGACAACTTCCAGTGATCTCCTCAATCTTATACTAAGACGTTCTAGACATCACACCTCACTGATTCTAGGTCATTACAGTTTCAAATTTTAAGAAGTTTTCAAGCATTATTCCCCTAGTTATGGCATCATATTAATTCTGAGAAATACATCAATAACCTCTCTCCTACTCAAGTTTTATCCTGTAGGATCTTCAAGGACTTCTGTTTGCTTTTCCATTTAGTGCTAGGTAGAATTCACTGCTTTCTCATGCTAAATAACATATTTCTTGGGTATTCTGCTTAAGCAATGTTGAGGCATGGTTTTCTTCCCACCATATATTCTGGTTTGAATGTGAAATGTTTACCTTAGAGGGTCATGCTCTTTCTTGAATGGATTTCAGGGCTTGACCATTGGAGGTAGATCTCCATGGAGTGGACCTTTGGATACTGTAGTCTAGTCCTCTTCTAGTGGCATCTTCCGATCCCAGATCTGCCAAGTGATGGACAAAGTGTACTATAGACCTCCACCTCCATGGACCAGCCACTGCAATGGCCTCACCATCACTGTCATTACAGATGGTTCCTTAAAACTGTGAGCAATAATGAACCTTTCTTCTGTAATTTGATTCATCTGCTATCCCATCACATATGTATCATACGCATTTGATTCGGAAGAAAACTTTGTATATTTTCTAAGCAATGGCAAAAGCTCTCCTTGTTTAAAGAAGATTGGGGTAGCTTTTACCAGGATGGGGCATCTGGAGATTAATGTTCTGCACTCAATTGTCTCTAATGTGGGTCTCAATCCTTCCCCTTATTGGCTGTCGCTTTCTCCCAATGCAACCAGATCTCTTATACCAACTCCACTTTTAATCATGAAACTTTAAGAACAGGAGACTTTCTAAATTGAGCCCTGCAGTTTAGCTTTTGTGTTATAACCTAAGTTCATGCACAGCATGTGGGTATTTGTCTGTTATATCCTTCCTCGAATGACAGCCAATGACCACAGGCTTTGCTATTGTACATAGCTGTGCATCTTCCTCATTTACATTTTACCCACATAACCAAGATGCAAGTCAAAGATGATGCCACAGAATGGGAGGATATCCCATCTTGTCACTTCCAGACAGTATCAGTCTGACTAACAACTAATCTAATTTCAGAGTGGCTCCTCAAAGGTGACTTCCTTGAACAACTGTCGTAGGTGGAGTTGCTTCAAGTCAAAAAGTTGAGCATGGGTGTTGTACCTGGGAGTTTCTAGTAGGAGAGGAGAAAGATGAAATAAGGAATGGAAAAAACCAATCAGATGAGGTCAGGAAGCATGCCCGGACGGTGGGTCCTGAGGTTACAACCGTCCTGTATGGTCTAGGGTGGAATAGCGAATATTTATTACATAATATTATAGCCAGGGAAAGTCAGCATGTGTATTGCAGAAGGATTAGGGAAAGTACCAAAGACAGGTGACTAGATACACAGGTGTCAAGAGCACAGCCCAGGTATTGTAAGAGCCCTTGATGGTGAAACCACGGCTTTCTTCTCTTCGCAGACTTCATATATAATAGATCTCCTGGAGTACGGTTTTTCTGGGTCGCAGGACACTCCTTGGGTTCTGAGATCTTGGGGTTCAGTGTACATGGATGTGACAACTGCGAGAGCGGAGAATAGAACACTTCTTTGTTCTGAGGTGTGATAAGCGCATGTGGATCTCTCTAATAAGGCTTCACACCAGTAAGAACCACATTTCAATCATTACAGAGGAGTGTGGCAGATTAAGAAACAAGAGCTGAGGCTCCGCTGCAGGCTCTCACCCGGAAGCTCTGCATCCACAAGGGAGGACATAGCAAACAATGGTAATCTATGCTAACAAAGCTCATAATCAATGCCAGGGCCCAGAGAATAACCTCTGAGCAATACCGACAAATAAGCTTGTCAGAAATGAACAAAGAAGGATGAACAAAGGCAAAGGTTTAAAGAGAAGACAATTCAATGAAACGAAGATTCAGAATTGTGGTTATTAGACTGACGTCATTGACTTCCCTTTCTCAGGAAGTGGGGAAGTGGTAATGGTGGTCAGGTGTTCAGGGAACTTGGAAAGATCTCCCAACTATTAGAACTTCCTGCCTGGAATTTACCACTTCTTCCAATAGTGAATATAGGCAGTAAACAACAGTAATAAAATAACACAATAGCTATGATCAGTAGACTCAGATATTTTCATGTCACCTGAATTATTATAGATCTCACAATGCCATTTATAGCTTACATTTAAAAGTTATGGTGTTTATGAACCACTACCAGCTCCTATTATTTAATTCATTAGCATAGAACATTCTATTCTATTACTATTCTAACTTCATTACCTCTGTGATGAGTACCTGCTTCCAAACATGGTCTCACAATGATATTCTGGGGCTAGGATTTTAAACATATCTTTTGCTGGGCTACAATTTACCAATAGCACTTCCAAAAGGGACAGTGGGTCACAAAAGGGTAAAATGATTGGGGGGTTGGATGGAGCCTGGTAATTCTTAGGCCAGAACTGGGCTTCTTAAATAATTCCATGCTGTGCTTTAAAAAGTTTACCTGGCCCACTAGAGTTTGTTTGCTGGTATTTCCTCCTTCAGGCAAAGAGCTTGTGTGCTTTCAAATGGCTGACTTCCTAGAGAATCCCCAGGGGTTTCCCCCATACCACCTGAGTAGAGAGAGGGGAAAACTGTAAATTCCAGGGGCCCTAAGTCAGGAGGAGAAAGCCCGTCTAATCTCCCCAGGTGGCGGCAGCTGAGTAAATTACCTAGCAAGCAGCTGCAAGGCGTTACAGTGCAATTATCCTCCATGAGTTCCGAGGGCTTGTACGCGGCAAAGGGTAAAAAGCTGCCGGGCTTCAGGACTTGAGCTCTGAGAGAGGAAGGGCTGCTTCCTTCACAGTTTTACAGTGTTTGAGGAAATGAACCTCATGGGACAGCCCTTCTCAGACAGCCTTGAAATACAAATCGCCAGCTGGTTACGCAAGGGTCTTGTGTATGAACGGACTTCGCACATAAATGAGTTCGAAGGGGTCACATGGGAGAAAACAGCCTACATGAATCTTAGGGAATAAATATGATATGTGCTTTGAGAAGGAAACTTGCCAAGAGTTCCCACACTAAATATCAGGATTGCCTGCTTATAGCTTGCTAGCTAAATTCATAAATAGAAAATGTTTACTAAGTGCTCAAGTGCCAAACACTCTATTTTCTACCAAAGATTAGGTGATGTAATCTACATGACAATCATTAATGTTAATAGTATCATTATCAACCTGATCTTGCCAAACCTGACTATCAGAGAATGATAAATAGAAGATCCAGTTTTCAGCACTGGTAACGTATAGAGGCAGATATTTAGTACATTCTTTTACTGTTGTCTTTTCTCTGATAGACTCCAAGAGAACTGGAGGCTAAAAACGTAATCTCTTTCAAGAGTAGAAATCAATATTGTTCTTAAATTTTTGTAGACACAGAGACTTGAAAACTTGTTTAAAATGTCACTATTTATATTAAAGGCTCCAAATGAACACCCTTGTCATTTATCCATTAGAACACAGACGTGACTAGATACACATGGACCTGTCTACCTCGGGTATGTACCACAGACTAGGGTGGCCAAGGCTCACAGACTCTCTAGCTTTTGTACGCTGGCTGTTTTCGAATGAACAGGTGATTAGATGAATATGGGCATGACATCTTCTGCAGTCTAATCCCAGCACATATTTGGACCAGAGCTTCTGGTTCTAAGGTAAACAGTTTTCATCCATTGAGTACAAATAAGTAGGTATTAGTTAAGCCTTCCTGCTTCCTTTTCATGGCAAAATTACCATTTCTGTCCAATGGATTTTTCTCTCACCAGTTTTGCCTCTCTCAGCTATCTTCCTCAGTCACTGGGATGCAGACACTGGGTGCCCTGTCACAGTGACATACTGATAAAAGATTAACCAGCTCTCTGGGTGAACACAAGCTCACCCTCGTATTGGCCCATCCTTATGGTGTCAAGTTCTAGTTACAAACATGATGTTATTGCAGCCACCACATCTAGAAGTGGAAAAGAATGCACATTCTCACATCGTGATGCTGGGCTTCTACATGGAGACACATATAAGAGCATACACCATGCAGTAATGTAATGAGAAAATGGAAAGACTGAGGATCTTTTTAAAATGTATTTGTTTATAGTTCATGTGTGTTGGTGTTTTGCCAGTTTGTACGACATTGTGAGGGTGTTAGATCCCCTGAAACTAGAGTTAAATACTGGTGTGAGCTGCCATGTGGGTGTTGGGAATTGAATCTGGGTCCTCTAGAAGAGCAGCCAGTGCTCTTAACTGCTGAGCCATCTCTCCAGCCACAAGTCTGAAGATTTTGCACATTAGATTTTGATATAATTTTTATTAGGTAAGTCTGTACAACTTAGTGCAATAACTTTAAAATATAATTCATGCAGCACACCATTTCATGCCGACTCCTTTTTCTGCACCCATTGAAGTAACTCTGTGAGGCTTCTGTATTTTGTTTTGCTTTAGTGTTAGTTCATTAAAATAGTACATTATATCAACTGATTTTTCAAATATTAAACCAACATTGCATTCTGTGATAAAAATTATAGTCAGGAAATATCCTCCTGATTATATTTGTTTGTATTTTATATTCTAATGTTTTGTTTATTATCTAGTTCATATCCATGGAAGGTCCTGATGTGAATGTTTCTTACACGGTGATGCCTGTTGGTGACCTGGTTAGGACAGTGGTGTTTCATAGACGAAATTTTAGACATGTTTCCTCCTTTTAACTTTGTGGAAGAGTTTGTGGAAAAGTCATGTATAGAATTTATCACTCAACTCATTTGATTCCTTTGTCTGGGTATTTTTAAGCCATAAATTTAAATTCTGTTATAGATATAAAGATTTTTAAATTTATCAGTTTCTTCCTAGGGGAGATTTGGTTGTTTTCTTTTTTCAAAAAAATTGTTTGGGTGTGTGTGTGTATGTGTGTGTGTGTGTGTGTGTGTGTGTGTGTGTGTATACCATGTGCATTTGAGTATACACAGAGGCCAGAAGAAAGTGTTCTGAAGCTGGAATTACAGGCCTCTGAGCTACCTGACACAGGTACTGGGAACTGTACTCCTCTTGAAGAGCAACAAGCTCTTAACTACTGAGTCATCTCTACCATCTAAGCTTGCTCAAACCAACCAACCAACCAACAGTATGTCCAGGGGCTG
>JADRCH010000115.1:3439070-3482999 GCA_019843965.1 Rhynchomys soricoides | reverse complement strand
GGTATGGCTGTATGTGCCTGTACTTTTAACAGTGGGAAGCTAGAGATAGATGGGTCCCATGAACTTGTTGGCCAGCCAGCATATGCACAATGGTCTATTTCAACAATAGACCTCATCACAAAGCAAAAGGGGGGGTGGATCATGAAAAGGATTCCCAGTGGTGTCCTGCACTGCCCTCCTCATGTGTGCCCTCCCACCACATCCCACCCCTCCTACACACACAAAGAAAACACAACCAATTTATACAAATTTGGCCTAACAAGATAGCTCAGTGGATAAAGAATCCTGCTACCAAATCTGATAACCTGAGTTCTAACTGTCAAGTCACATCTAGGATGTGAAATGACCCTTGCAAGTTGTCCTTTGATTTCCATATGCATATTGTATGTGGCACATGTGCACACATCACACACATAATAATAAATAAATACATGTAATTTGGGAAAAATATTTATTAGATTTCTTTTTAATTGTGTGTGTGTGTGTGTGTATGTGTGTGCACAGTCGTGTGAATACACATGTGTATACATGAGCATTTGAAGTTCAGAGGTTAAGTAGGTGTCATTCTTCAGGAGACTTCAACCTTGCATTCTGAGGCTGGATCTCTCATTGGGACCTTAGATTTGCTAATTAGCAGAAGGTCTTTGGTCACTGTGTTCCAAGGATTCACTTGTCTCCTCCTGTCCAGTGCTGGAATGTGAGTACTGAGAGAATTCAGATACTCAAGTCTTCCAGTCATTTATTGACTATGCCATTTACCTAGCTCTGAATTATCACATTTCTTTGTCACTTTTTATTGTCCATAGGATATGACAGTGGTCAGTGAAACTAGTTTTTCTTCTCTATCCTCCCTCCCTCCCTGCCTGCCTCCTTCCTCCCTCCATCTTTCTCTTCCTTCCTCCCTCACTCTCACCCTCTCTCCTCTCTCTGTTTTGTGTCTGAAAGAACTACTTTTGTGGGGTCATCGATTTTCTCTAATCTTTTTAGTTGTTTGTTTTTTTTAATCCTGTGTTTTTTCTTTATTGTTTTTCTGCTAGAGGCTTTAGCTTTCCTCTTTCTCACTTCTCAAAAGAGGACTCTTTAAACCCTCACCTTAAAGTTTGGCTAGTTCATAATTTAAGCATTACTGTTATAAAATTTCTCCCGAGAACAACACTAGCTGTGCCTAATTTTGGAATACCATGTTTTCATTTTAATTAAGCTGAACAAACTTTCTGATTTTCTTTTTAGTTTCTTAATTGAAAGATTTTGTTGTGTTTTTTTTTGGGGGGGGGATGTTGTTGTTTTGTTTTGGCTGAAATATAGGTATACCAGCTTGAACCTATCAAACAGGAGAGTATAAAAGATCCAAGAATCAGATATATGTATAGAATTTATAGGAACTGATGGCTTATCAGGGGAAACCAGAAGCCAGCCAGCCACTTCCTGTAATTCCTCTTATGGCCCCAGTCATTTTTTTCTTGCTTCTTTCTCTCTTTTTGTTTTGTTTCTGTTTTCTTTTTGTTGTTGTTGTTGTTGTTGTTGTTGTTTTGGTTTGGTTTGGTTTGGTTTGGTTTTGGTTTACTTGTTTGTTTCTCTCTGTACCTAATTTCTATGTTTCTTACTTGTAAGCTTATTGATGAGTATCAGAGTCCAGATGGTACCCACATGGAATTTCTAGGCTCTTGCTTTCCCTAACAAGAAACTGGAAAAGGGACATGGGAATAGTTCTAGATGCAAGCACTGTTTGTTAAGAAAAGGCACATCCAAGAAAGGAAGCCAAGCAGAGATAGAAGACAGGTATGAAGCTCAAAGGTCACATGCCAGGCAGACTCAGACTTTAGCCACTCATTTGTATTGCTCAGGCTTCATCTGTGCTGTGTTACATGTCAGCCTGGTTGGGGACTGTTCTTGGTCTTGCTTCTGGTTTCTTTTATATGCTAATTTTGATATGACTTTCTATTCTATTCTCCTGCTTTCATAATCCTCAAAGTCATGACAAACAATGCCCTTAAGTTTTGGTTTTCAGGACGTTTGGACTTCTCTCTAAAATCCCTTTAATTCTGGAGAGCTAATCTGATTGGCTTCTCAGGTGTCTTTTGGATGTCTCTGTGACTAAGGTAGGAAGGAAGCCACTGAGCACAGGTACATATGCATTCACAGCCCCAGGCATCAAAGGCAGAACACATACACAGTGAAGAAGGAAAGAGGATCTCAGCTCAGTGTAATATGGAGTTCAATCTTTGAACTTGCACTATGGGACCTCTATGGTCTTCTTCATAGCAAGGCTTCTTTGTTACGAAGTCAATCAAGTTTCCTGTCTTGTTCCTCCATTGTTTTTGCTAAGATAAACATATCCTGTGCACATCCCACATAGGAACAAATGCTATTTTAGAAGGAATTCTCTGCCACTGAAAGGTTCTCCTAGAGCCAGCTGTGCTTTATGGTCTGATTCTGCAAGCCCAGGAAATCACCAGCTGCAGATTTAGCATAATTGGAGTTAATGATAGGTTTGCTTGAATAGGGGTTTCAGCTTCCAACTTCCTAAAGTGAGCATCAGGGCACATGCTTGAAGTATTTAAGGAACATAGATGTGGTATTTCTTCTGAATTCATATAGCATTTCCACTAAGCGAAATCTGCCTATTTTTCCTTGAACTAGCCTCTAAATATATCTAATATAAATATATTTTCCTGTTTCATCCAAGAAACCGTTCATACTTTCAAACCATCTATTTCATTTATGAAAACAGAATTTTAAAAATCACAAGACCCATTGGGTCCAGCAGGTAATTCTACCCTAATCAAGTCATTATAAAATGCAAACAGATTCTAGATCATTCTGCGTCTAGGGATTATGCTCCAAGTGGTTTTCCAAATCCTAAACTACTGTAAATTCTACTTTTAAAAGCATGGAATGTGCACTTAAAAGTCATTAAATCTAAATAAATTTGCTTACACTGAAGATCTATTGCCCCCTAGGAAAACACAATGTGTGCTTGCAATTACTGCCTCTTTGTAATTCCCCTTCTCAGGCCATTTGTCCTCGCTTCACAAAGGTGACTGTGCTGGTGCTTTGCAACTCAACTCAAGCTGTTTTAACAGTGGAGAGAATTTCCCTTGGCCCTTCTCTCTCTCTTCCTCACCTCTCTGCTGTGGCATTCATTAAAGTCCAGATCCTGGCTCAAGTCAAAGAGTTCAGATCTTCCTTGGCTAAAGAACTCTCCACTGTGGCTTCACTTTGAACTTCAGCTCCTTCAGTGCAGGGGTCATATGTGAATTTGTTATGCTTCCTGGCAAATGTTTCATAGTAAATGAATCCGATGAAATTCTCAGGGAGTATTTGTTTTCTAGTGTTGCTCTAATACACAATAAATTGTAATTTATGAGGCATAATTGAAGAAAATTCTGGAGGAAGTTGTGTATAAGATTAGGGGGATTATTAAATCAACTTTATTGTGTTTTCAAAACTTAAAAATGGTTTACAGCCGTAATAAATTGCTTGAGAGTGCTATCAACCCATAAATTTTAATAATTTAATAAACATTCTGCAGTTAAGTTGGGCTGGTAGCCAAATCCCAGGGCTGGTTTTGTGTCATGTATAGTAATGTGTGTTTTAGCTTACCTGGGTGATAAAGGAATGAGCTGTTCTCATGCAGGACACGGCAGTGATGGGTCATTAATTTTAATGAACTAAAACTGGGAACTGGAGTTTGAAGCCAGAGGGGGAATTCAGCTCTGCTGCCCATCCCCCACCAGGTACTTCATTGCTTCCGTCTCATACTTTTAAGGAAAGAGGCCAACTTTATTTCCTCCAGTCCCAACTCTTTGAAAAGGCATAAGAAAAACAATCTCTGATCCACTTCCCGTTTGGGAGCAGTTAACTACATTGCTAAAATTGTCTTTCAAGCAATAAGCTTCAAATGTTTGTAATGATTTGTATGTTGAATGTTCCTAATGTTTTTGGTTGACTAAAATAATGCAGATTTATATCAGTTTTACCCAGCACATACAATATGGAATAATATTTTTGTCATCTCTTATAAAAGTTGCTGGTCAAATTAGAAACGACCTACTGAGATGCCCCTTGTCTGTGTGAAGATTCCGCCTCAGCTTCCAATGTGTGCTTTAATGAGCTATTCACCCAAGCATCAGATAAACATTATTCACAAGTCTGTCTCCACCCACCTCTGCCTACATCTGAACCAAATTAATGGGTATCTGTTCAATAAAAAATGAGTTTAATCCCTTTTAATTTTATTTTACTGAATGTGTATTCTGTGTTTTTAAAAGGCAAATTTAGATTCATATCTTATAATCAAATATGTGATGGGTTTTAACTTTTCCTCTGATTTTTAGATCCTCTCATTCTCAACTTATTAATTGATACAACTGGAAAACTATCGTTCTTGATGATTTTATAAACAAAAGCTTGTCCTTGGTAACTGGATGGGTCTATGCCTTTATTCACTCATACAAGATAGGCACATGCAAATGTGTGCACTTGGCATGCCTACATTTTCGCTTAATAAAAATCAGCATTCATAGCCTCTTCGTGGTCAGATAAATTAGTTAATGCACAATAAGCAGCTCTTATGTATAATGCAAAAGATTAGTCTTGTCATTTGCATAATGTGATACAAACGGCCCCCTGTTTCAAGAAGCAGCTTCCCCATTAAATTCAAGTCAAAAGCTGGATGACGTCAGTAAGGTAATTGGGCTTCATTTGGCATATCTCATCCATTGTGTGGAGTTCAGGGCCCTATCCGAGCTCAGTTGACAGCAGTGTTGAAAGGCACTGGCCATGTTCAGAAGCAAAGCTTTCTAGCCTGGGAAGAAGTGTGCTCACACTGACCCCACTTCACTACTGGATCCCTAGTAGAAATGCGCTGGGCACTCTGCCCTGTACACACATATACAGATAGCTAAGTGCTGACAGGAACTTGCTGAGAGGGTGGAAAACCCAGCTTTTACCAGTAGCTTTTACCAGAATTTCTGGACCTTCTCCTGCCCTCACAGAATATCCATGTCTCTGAGAAAGAAGGGGGCATCATTTGAAAACTAACGTAGTTCTGAGTGTGTGGATTTGCACTGCACAATACACACACATATACATACATTCTCTCTTACACACACACACACACACACACACACACACACAGAGTTACATCATTTTCCTACATTTCGCTAGAGTTTAGAAGACAAATCTCTTGGGTTTTATTCTTTGACCAATGATTTGCTGTGTTCTTTCAATGGTAAAATGAGAGAAATGGTTTTTTGTATTTGCTTTCCCATCTCAAGAATGGGGAAATGATTTTAATTGCAAGACAGCAGGTGGATAGCTCTGTAAAGCTCCGTTGAAACCATGGACATGGTGACTGTGCAATTGTCACTGAATGATGTTGGACAATTTTACCTCTCAGAGTCTCTTAATTACTTGCTCAAAAGCAGATTCAGCAGGGGTTGTCAGTGGGGGTAGGTGTAGGGGCTGCAAAAACCACTCAGAGGTTAATACCTGTACCGCTCTTGCAGAGGACAAAAGTTTGCTTCCCAGTTGGATGGCTCATGGAGACCTGAGGTTTACATCTCCTTCTTGATTCCAGCTCAAGGGAGACCTGACCACTGTGGCTTCTGTGAGCACCTGCATCCATATGCATGCATACACAAGTCCACATGAACAAAAATCAACAAAAAATAAAAAGCTGACTATGCATACTACATTTTCAGTTTCTTCTATAAAAATAGTATTTGGCTAAACATAAACTAATAATTTCTGAAAATCATAGTGTTTTATTAACCCTTTCACTAAGATTACTAAACTAATTTTACAGGAAAGCGATGGTTAGAAATGCAGGTGTCTTAAATCATACATTCCATACTGAACTTTCCGTTATCATTTTCAGCATTTTGGAAAACATGATCCAAGGGTTTATGGGCACTTAACAGTTCCGGTCTCATCTTGTTCTATGTTGAATTCTACTTAGCTGTGTGTTTATATGCAATCATACTGTCTTTGAAAAGGTGAGATGTACAAGGTAATGCTAAAGTTTGCTTTAAATACTGTCCTAGGAGTTTTTATTGTTGCTCAGAAGTAATATAAAAGAAGCCAAAGGTGAAAGCCATTGTTAAAACTTATCCAAACATGCATATAATTAAAACTGTACAAAAAAGGAGAAAAGGATTTTTTAGTTAACACACACACACACACACACACACACACACACACACACACCTATCTGAGTTAGAGATATAGAACTCAGGAGGCATGGCACATGCCTGTACTCCCAGCACTCAGATGGGAAAGGCAGGTGGATATTTGTGAAGCCAGGAACAGCTTTGTCTACACATCAAATTCCTGGCCAGCCAGGGCTACATAGTGAGACTCCCATCTTAAAAAGAAACACATTTCAGTTTGACAATTTGGTAATTTGATTGCAGTAAATTTAAATCATGTATCAGGCATCATTTACTACAGCTCAATAATACAAGTAGTAGACAAAGTGAATGCTAATTTAAATAGCTTTAGCTTCTGTAGAATCAGATCAAGAGAGCTGTTACTTCCCTCCTTGTATTGATATCATTTAGTCCTGAACAAAATGACACTAAAAACACAAGTCTGTCTTCAAATGACCAATCGGTACTCTGCTTGAAGGAATACAGAACTGCTACAGCTTTGATATAGACAGATTCATTATGCTGGCCTTCGATTTTGAGTGTGCATGTGGCCATGGCCGTGGGAGAAAATTTAAATGGTGTAAAAGAATTAATACAGATGCTTCAAATAGAATCAAGGCCAAAGTTTGGTATGTAATGTTTGCAATTCAGGTCCATTTCATCTAAGGGTACTTTCCTATTGTAACTTTGATGGCAGTAGAGGTTTTTATTAGGCTCTATTTAATGGTCTACTGCTATGACAGTCTGTGTTATATCTTAATTAGTAGTATTCTTTCTAGTTCAACTAAAATAGCTAAAGGGTCCTCCTGGGATCTCTTCTGGGATATGATTTTGTTTAATCTTATTATTAATGATAATAAATTTTTACTTTGTTGCTGTAGCATCTGTATGCCAATGATGCCATTATTTAAACAAATAATTATTCCACATTACGATTCTTTTTAGAACACGACAATAACAAATCATAGTTATGGCTAATTCATAGTGAATTAGGGCTACAGCATTAATGAAATTAATTGTATGAAATCTGATTGGAAATCTAAGGCAGTTAAGGCAGGGGGTTTCTCTTGTCTTTGATAATGTGCTGGTGTCTGGAATGAAGCAACCAGCATAAAACAGCTCAGTGCTTGTTAGCAAACAAAGAGAAATGGAAACTTGGTTGCTAGGAGACATTATTTTTCCTTGTTGACAACGATTTTCTTTGATTACTGCTAGTATTGTTGTTCATTACACACACTGAATGATTTTATTTAACATTAGGGAAACATATTTTAGAGTTCAATTGTCCTGTGACTATCAAAATATGTACTAAACAGTGTTCAGCCCCACTTCAAGGCTAACTATCTCTGGTGAGCCCTTACTCAGAAGGTTCAACAATATACAGGTTTTTAAATTTTTCTTGTCCAATGTACGTTTCAGTAGAAAATGATTTGGTAAATTTAAAAAGAATTGATTTTGCATAATCATTATTATTAAAAATTTTAAACAAACAGAAACACAATCTTGTCTATATAAATCCAACACCATTATCAATATGATTTCTTGACACCATGATAGCTAGAGGAATGGCTATGCAAGAAAGAGCTATGAAACCCTTTGGTCCAAATTGGGTTTTCTTCATTGTTTTTTTCTTCCCCCTGAGAATGCCAGTTCTTCTCCATACCTGCTGATTCTTGTCCTAACTGTGAATAGCACTCCTTCCATTCTAAGGCACTATAGCATCCCCCACACCTCCCATGTCTGCTTCATACACAGAAACCAAAGAACCAACATGTCTCTCTCTCTACTGAATGGCCCTTTCTTTCTATCTATCTATATTTTATTCCTCTCTGGGTTTCTTCTGTTCTGAAACCTTATCCTACTTCCATGCTCTTCCCCTGAAAACTCTAGTTCCTAATTACTCTCTGTGCTTTTTCTTCTGTTCTACTTTTTAATTTTTCTCCTTTCCTAGTTATAGATTCAGCTTCACCTTATAATTATCTGTTCCTTTGGTTTTTACTTACCATCCTTAATGATCAACCTTTGTTTATAAATTGTCATGTTGTCTCATACCATGTAACTTGGCTTCTTAAGTGGAATAACTGAGATCTCTTTGGGATATAAATACTATGCCATGAGTAAAATTGTTATCAAGCTGGAACAATTATACATTTTTATAGTTATAGTTAATACAGACAGACTAATCTGCTGAAAATGTATCTTGTTGAGAGATGTCAAGATTTTATTCAAAGAGGAATAAGAGGTATGATTAGTCAGGAGCAAACATTAAATACACCCATACATTATATTTGTATTCTTTTTTTCTTACTTTTGAAAACAAAAGGTTATTTTGCAGTTGCTACTACAAGAAATGGCCACAGGCTATTTTGAAGGAGATTCTAAACTTCTGTGAACATTATTACTACACTAATTGCTATTTGACTTAATGATTGAAAAGAAGTGATAGGAAAGTACAGTGCTTTTATATAATAGTGGAATGAATAGAGTGTTAATGAAAAGTGTGCTGTGAGATGGCAAAAATGCACATTGCAAAGCCTGGAACAATCACTTGTTGGCTAAAACAGAGATACAGCCATTAGCACATTACTCTACATGGACTGAAAAAGAAAGAAGAGCTTGTCGTTAAAACAAATCAGGAAATGCTGAGTAAAAGATTGAAAGAACTAATAGAAAAGAATGCTTAACAAATAGCATCCCGACCGAGTTAAATTACATTAAATGTTCGAGGCAAACATTCCAGTTAAAAGGCAGAGATAATGTGACTAGAGGCAACGACAACACGGCAACTGCACACACATCAGAAACTCATCACAAAATATGGTGAAAAAATTAAAAAGTAATGAACCAATTCAAATGCTCAAATATGACCCCATTAGCAAATTATATTAGTTAAAAGAATTATAATCCATAGTACACATTGGGACTCACTTCTGATGATGTATGATGCCATGTATCTGCCATAATAGTATTACACAGAGTAGATTTACTGGTCTATGGATCCTCTGCCTTTTATCTATTCATCCCCTTCTCTTCAAACACTATAACCACTCCTCTTTTTACTCTCTTGATATCTTGGTCCCTTCCAGATTGTTACATAGTTAGAAGCTTCTTCACCCAACAACACATATTTTCATTTTCCCTATGTCTTTTCATGATTTGATATCTCATTACTTTTCAGTGCTAAATAATATTCCCTCATCTGAATCTACTACAGTCTGTCCATTCATGGCCAGGATGAATGATGTTTCTTTTCTAGTCCTGGTCAGCCTTGTTTTGCTTGATCCAGTAGATGTAAGAGTTCCTTGGTGTTATAATTTTTATTTCCTAACATGAAAATATAATGATCATCATTATATTGTTTGCTTGCTCTCTTCTATCTGTAGAATAGTGCCCAAAAAAGTCTTAGCTCATTATTTAAGCTGATTATATGGTTATACTTGTTTGAAGAAAATTGTGTGTATGTTTTTTTTAAAAAAACTGGCATTTAATTCTTCTTCCCATGGATTGTACCTTTAATTTGTATCTGTAAAAAAACACTACCAAACTCAATGTTCCCTAGATTTTTCTTTTTCTTTTCTTTTTTTCTTTTCTTCTTCTTTTTTTTTTGGAGTTTGTCTCCCAGGAGGTTTATGACCTTGATGGATGGCTTATGGTTAGAAGCAATCCAGCAAAGCTTACCTTTTAATGTTAATTTAAAGTAATTTCATTTTAAAATTAAATTTTGATGAAGGGTGCATACCCTGTATCTAGATTTGTATTTTCACATGTAAATGTCCATTTGCTTCCACAGCCTTTGTTGAAGGCCAACATTTTTGCTCCATTGTGTTACCTCGCATTATGTTTGCAAAGGCAATTGTGAGGCATTTTTATTGCACTCTGCCAATCACTGCTGCAAAAGATAAAAGAAAAAAAATATTAGCTCGTGCTTTTAACTCTCGGTGAACAAATGCTTCATGTCTGAGGTCAAGGATGACTGGTTCCCTGGCTGTCAATATTCAGACAGACAATTGATCTTCTCATTTTATTTAATCGCAGTAGCCATTTCCTGCTCTCCAGTCCCAACACTGCTTAGAAAACTAAATGTGTCTGCTGCCATCAGTGCACAGTTGAAGTGCCATGTGACATGAATCAAAGACCCTTTGGGCCAAAGTCGAGACTATTTATTACTGAGGAACTGTGGCTTTCCTGAAATTTCCTCCCGTTCAGACAGATAAGAATGAATTACTTAAGCAAGGGGCTGCAGGTGCTGTCGGGACATCTACAATCACCACAGCTGACAGGAAAGGAGTTTTCAGAGATTTTGCAGCTATGGAGACACTTGCACTTGAGCCTTGCTCTTCCATGCAGGAAGGGCAGGTCTGGTTACCTCTCATGGTGCTTTGAGCATCACCTTTTGTGAGTGTCCAGGATTGTGAGGAGCAGGCTCTGAACAGTGTGTTTCTGAAATTACATGTGGTCTTTAGTCACCCAAGTTTTGCTTGCAGTCCTCCAGAAATGTCAGGGAGATCCGAGTGTCCCATGCACCATTCCCCAGGAGAGAAAAGAAAGGCCTCCCTGGTGTGCTTCTGCTTTCTTCTCTGTTCCCTCTCTAAAAAACCTAAACTTCAAAGTGAGTATTGTATCACTTTTTTAGTCAGTTTTAATAACATGTAGCAAACTAGATATGCTTGGCTTCATAGAGAAATAACTTATAGAAATTCAACATGCATTAGGCTTTTTCCAGAAAGAATTTACAGTTTTAGCCTACAAAGATGAGAGTTTAAAATCCTCTTTTCGTAATTCTAAAAATTGTTTCTTCCTTGATTATATTTATGTTTTCTTGTGTAAATGGAAAGTTGCAATTTTCTCAAAACAGTTAAACACTTTTCAGCAAAGAGTCGTAAGGAGTCTTTCTCCCTTACTTCCTTTTTTCTGAGACAAGGCTTCTCTGTGTACCCCTGGCTGCCTTAACACTTGTTCTACAGACCAAGCTAGACTTGAACTCGCAGAGATCCACTTGCCTCTGCCTCCCAAGTGCTGGGATGGATCAGGTGTGTGCCACAACCACCTGGCTATCCTTCGCTTCCCTTTTGATCTTGCTCTTTCCTTCTCTTTTTTTACTTTTATGTTTTTATGTCAGCCTGCAAAGGATCTGTTGCAACTTATAACTAATCTACATCCAACAAAGTAAAATAATTTTGAAGTAGCTAGTGCTAAGAAAAAAGTAACTACAACTCTGTAGTCAAAACAAGAGGTAGGGTAAGCAGAATGAGTAGAAACTACTCTACTTGAAACCACTTCCCCAATCATTGGTTTCAAAGTCTTCATGGATTCATGCTTGGGAAGATAGCCGGTCAGTAAGTTCTGTATTCCCCTTTTTTATACAATGAGATGGTAAACTTAGCTGTCACCTCTTAGAGAAACCCTTAGGAAATTAGTGTGTATGTGAGGGTCCTGACTTAATGAATGGTTTACCTCACTGTTGAATTCAAAATTGAATATACTATTGGAGCTAATAGAAATATGGATATAGGGTTTTGTTAGAGAAAGCAGGTCACTGGGTTTGTCTTGGGGACCATATCTTAGCTTGGACCCCGCCTATCACTGCTCTCATTCTCCTGTCCACCATGATATAATATGCTTCACAGAAGATCCTTAGGTATTTTAGTACATCCCTTCTGACTTTCACCAAGAAAGCCATGGAAACCTTTGACCGTTCCTCTTGGCCGCTGGTTCTTTGGCACTAGTGAGGCAGTGAATGTAGTTGTCCTGCAGGCTGCTGATAGTTCTTCAGCTCTGTCCAAGTACCTCATAAATCCATAATGAGAGAAGGAAAAAGCATTAAGGCTGGAAACGCTGAGGGGTTAATGCATCTGACCAACGCTTTGCCATTGGTCATGTAGAGGGAGCTGAACTCAGGTCAGCATGGCACGTCTGTCAACACTAATGAGGACGCAAAAGAAAACACAGACAGTGACACAATTGTCTCTGCAGCTGCAGCATCTTTATATCTACTCAGGAGAGCAGGTTTGAGCTAGTTGTGACTTATTTTCCTGGAGCAGTCATCACAGCCTCCCTTGTGCCAACACACAGAGTATGTTTAAGTAAATTATCTTTGCTGTATCATCTCCCACAGAAATTAACATAACATGCAAGCATGTTCACTATGGCTTTATATGTGAACACCGTAGATTTTTCTGGACAATTTGTGGACAGGCCTGACTTTCATACGAATGTCTACTTAGGTGAGTATGTTAAATTATAGTATATTTGGATGCAGTGGGCTGTAGAGACGACTCGGTGGTTCGGAGCACTTGCTTTGCAAACATGAGGACTGGAGTTTAGATTTCCAGCAGCCACGTGAAGAGCTGGGTGTGAGTGGGTACAGTGGCTCATGGGAAGGCAGAGGCAGGGGGATGGATCTCTATGAGTTCAACGTTAGCCTGGTTTCCAGAAAGAGTTCCAGACCAGCCAGGTTTACACAGTGAGATTCACCCTAGCCCTGAAACCAACCAAAATAAAACAAAACCTGTGTAGATATGCATGAGCTTGTAACCCCATTGGTACGAAAGGCTGAGGACAAGAGGCTCCCTGCCCCATCCTATCACCAAAAATAACCTAGAGCTCCAGGTGAGTATGAGGTTCTATTTCAAGAAGATAAACAAAAGAGCGATAGAATAGTATGTTCGATGTCCTCCTTTGATCTTTGCCAAACTTATGCGGGTGCACTCACACACACAAACACACAGACATGCTCATGTAACTAAACATGTGTAAGCAGACACATACAGGCACAGTACACTTTTTCTATTATTATTATTTATTTATTTAATCTTTTTTCACAATCCAGTCTTTAGTTATCCCCCTCCTGGTCTGCCCTCCGACAGTTCCTCATCTCATTCCTCTTCCCCCTCCTCCCCCTGTCTCCAAAAGGATGCCCCCCACCTCATCAGACCACCCTACTCTCTGGAGCCTCAAGTCTCTCAAGGGTTAGGTGCATCTTCTCTCATTGAGGCCAGACCAGGCAGTCCTCTGCTATATAACACATAAATTTTTTAAAAAGTGTGCTGTATCTACATCATTTTGGTAATGCAGGGAATATACAGATGTGAGAAGTGTGTCAAAGGCCATTTAGTGGATAACTTCACAATCAGTGTAAACAACATTCAGTAAAAGTCTATTGCTTTATTAATAGACTACCATAGCTTATGAGAAGAATAAAGTTATCAAAAAAGAAATATGGGTTTGTGACATTTTTATGATAGTAGTCATGATAACCATATGTTTGAAATGAGCACACAACCAGTTTCTACTCTATTCTGAAAAATAATATCCAGAGTGAATTTCAAATAACCAGAGGCAGTCATATAACTGATGTTTTTTATATTGTTTTAATGGAGTACTTGTAAAAGCACCCTAAATGTCTGATCATTTATTTTGTAAGATAGATGCTGAAATAAATATGGCAGAATTTGTAATATACATCATTCTTAGTCATGCCTGAGGCAAATGCCTTTATCTCTGGAGGAAATGGCAGGTGTTCCTGTTGCTCCATGTCATGTCACATCCTCTCCTGAACTTTGGTCTCAGCAAGAGCTATGGTGGACTGAAACTATGCAACTGTGGTTTTAATGAGAATTGCCCAAAAGGCTTATATGTTTGAATGTTTGGTAAAGATTAGGAGGTGTGGCCTTTCTGGAGGAGGTATATCATTGGGGATTGGCTTTTGAAGCCACTCCCAATTAGCTTTCTCTGCCTAGTGGTTGTGTTTCACAACCCTCAACTACTGGTCCAGCTTCATGCCTACCTGCATCATGTTCTCCAGCATCATGGTCACAGACTCTAATCCTCTGAAACTATAAGCTCCAAATAAACTTTATTATATAAATTTTTTTGGTCATGGCATTTTATCATAGGGACAGAAAAGTGACTAAGACATGGGCTTCTTTACCCTGACAGAGACTTGGCAGATGGTTTCTCTCTCTACTTATTTCTGATCTGGGAATATCTACAATTGGTGAGTAAGCACAGATGTGAGACAAAAGGCAGCTAACCATAGAAGGGAGCAGTACAACTGGAGGGCAGTTCTTAAGCTATTGTCTTCTTAGCTAACATATTAGTCCATTTTTATTTTATTATTATTTTATTATTATCATGAATAAACTAGGCAACTTTGTGTTGATCTCATTGAATATCTACTCAAGGGCATGGTGCCATGTTGACTTCCCCCTCAGGAGAGTCCCTGTAACTATGTCACAATGTGGTATGACTTAATTGGAGAAACCATAACATGCAAAATAGCCATGGTTGGGGAGAGAGGAAGGAGAGACTTTCTTCGGTATATCATGGAAGCATGTCCCCACGTGACCCCAGAACCTACCACTAAGCCATATGTTCTATATATTCAACACTGCTATTGCATCACTGAGGACCAAATTTCAGACACATGAACCCTTGGGGACGCATCTGAACATCTTCAGATCACAGTGGGTGATAGCCTAGAGTCCCCAACTTCCTAGGAAGAACTCTCAGAACTGAGTTCTTGAGCTGAGCATTTCAATATGCATATGATCATTGGCTCTTCTTCTTCCTGTAGTGTTTTCTTCACTCCTGTTTTCAATCATTTCCCAAGTCCATGAACTGTTTTCTATCTCTGCCTTCTGAGGGAACATCTATCAGGAAATAACTAAGACAGCCTTCTCTTTTTAGAGGAACAGGAGTTTTTAGAGCTCACTGAGTGTTCACATAGAATCAGAACAACCTGAGTGGTTTAAAGTCCCCACTGTTTGACTGCTTCTTTAGCCTGAGCTGGATTGTGATGGAAATAGACCTGGGCACAAGGGAATCCCAGAAAGCTCAGCTTGATCTTCTTATATTTGCTTTAAAGTATTGTGTTTAATCAGACTGAGCTGGAAGATGTTTCTTAGCAGGAATGTGTGTGTCAGAATCACTGACAGTGGTCTTACTTGAGTTTTTGATTGGTTGATGTTGGCTTTTGAGACAGGGTTTCTCTATTATTCCTGGCTGTCCAGGAACACTTCTTATATCAGGCTGATCTAGAACTGAGAGAACTGCTTTCCTTTGCCTCCTAAGTGCTGGGATTAAAGGTGTGCACCCCCATGCTCATCGATATATTCAAAATAACGTAGGCAGCACATGGTAAAACTACAGGGGAGTGAATGACAAGCTCCCTTTCCTGCCTTTTGTCTATTTCCATGAACAGTCAACTTTCATCACTTCTGGTTTTGGTACTGCAGGTAACCACCATAATCTTAAGTAAACCACAAATGTGATTTTTTTTTATTTAAAAAATATTTAGGGAAAATAGGTGATTTTATCTCTTTAAAATATTCTCTGTTATATATTTTGGTTTGTTTTTGAATGATGCTATTTGTAGCTTTATGCACTATATTCTGCTGTAGATGTCTTGATGTCATTTCTTTATTCTACATATTATATAATTATAATATATAATAATATATAATTAGTATATTAGTATATTATCCTCCCTTCTATGGCTCCACTTACAATTGCCTATTTTATTCTTTATTATTGAACTTACCATTTACATTTACATAATCATAATTATATCATAAATGCTTTGGCTATGCATTTTAAAAGTTTAAGAGAAACAAATGATAAATCCCTATACCAATAGAATCCTGTTCACTGGGGAGCCAAGAGTGTTCTGAGATTATAAATCTTTGCCTTGGGTCCCAAATCACAAGTCTACCCTCTCTGTGATGTTATTAATTCAACATCTGGGGAATCAGTCCAAGCATCTCCAGCTCAAATTAGATCATGCTTGAACATAATTACTGCAAGAGAAAATACTTCAGAGTCAGCTAGGCACTTCAAAAAATATCTCTATATACATGAAAAAGCATTTTTGTTGTTTTAAAAAGTAAAACTTGCATTTTTATGCTAGGATATAGTCTAACACATATTATGCTTTCCTAATAACTTCTCTCTTTGATTCATGAGTTATTCATCAAGCAACTTTAACACATTAAGAATTTCTCAAACATAAGAAGATATTTTAGAAATTATACTTACTTCAAATTTTGTTTTTTAATGGTCTAAGGGTAAACTTAATATGGTTTCTACTTTTAAATTTTCATTGACATTAAAGAATACATTGTATATTTCAACAGTTGGAAATAGACTGAGACTCCATTGCCACATGTGTAGGGTATCTACTTTGCTACTACTGTATTTACTGTTCTATAAACAACTCACTTCAGGCTAATTCATGTCTACACAGTTTGAGTCAACAAGTATTCAGTTATTCTACCAGTTATTGTGAAGAGATAGAAACTCTGTAAATACTACTTGTAATTGTTTATTTTCATCGTAAATGTATTATTTGTGAGCTTACACATGTGGGAAAATATTTGGTGCAGTATTTTATGCGGATATACTGTTCAAGTCATTACCCTTTTTTAATTAGTATTTTCTCATTATTTCCAAGTGACCATCTATACTAATACTTCTATCTTGCAGTCTAGTTTTAAATGAACATAGTCACCTCAGTTTTGTATGGTTGCTGATATCTAAGGTTATCATCACACATGCTGATCTTCTTGGTGTTATTCCACAGGTTCTAGCTCCACCATAGCCCTATTTTAGTCATTTAGTGTTCTTCACGTTCTTCAGACTGGAATAATTCCTGTTTACCACTCTTAAATCAGTCTATACCTATGTCGGTTCTAACTCCTGTGGATGGCTTCTAGTACATTTTTAATTTCAATTAGTGTGTTTTCAGTTGAATTTCTGGTTCCTTTCAGAATTTGAATATTTAAGTGATATTCCATATTTAAGAAATCACCGATTCTATGCTTTCCTTTAAGTCTTTGATTGTGATTTCTGTATGAACCTCTTTGTATCACCTCTGTGAACTAGGCCTTGTTTTCATCCAAGGATGGGAACCAGACTACATTTTTGGTGTTTAATTGATCTATTGGGAAGCAGTTAATTATGTGATGGCATCAGTAAGTTGTATTAGGATATTGACTTTTATAACAATCTTTAACTATGAGCATTAGGATAATGAGATATGTGCATAAAACAGAAGGATTTGAAAACTTAAAAAAACAGGAAACTAATTCAAAGTACATCTTAGCTCCAAATGCAAGAACTACAGTTACAAAATACCTAGAAAAAATACGGAGAAAGGGGCTGGAGAGAATGCACAAATACTACTCTTGCAGAGGATCTAGGTTCAGTTTCCAGCACATATATCAGGTAGGTCACAATCACCTTTAATTCTAGTTCCAGGAGATCTTGCGCCCTGGCTCCACAAGTACCTACATGCATATAGTGTGCAAAAAATCATGCAAGCACACACACATAAACATAAATAGAAAAAGAAAATCTTAAAAAAATGTTAAAACCTCAAGAGTAAATAATAAAATTAAGCAATGCTTGCATATATACATATATGCAAGTATAGTGATAAAAACAATTGAAAAATTAGATTGAATCAAAATTTTAAACATTTGCATTTTCAAAGACTATCAAGAATTTAAGACTCTCTGTTCCTCTCTGCTTCAGAGATAGCCACATCTTCTCATGCAGTGCCAGCCTCATCCCTTAGACTTGATGGTGAAGGTTGGAGTGAACAGATTTGGCCATATTGACCATTTGGTGACCAGGGCTGCCATCTCATCTAGGACAATGGATATTGTTTCAATCAATGATCTCTCATTGACCTCAACTACATGGTCTACATGTTCCAGTATGACCCTTCCCATGTCAAGGTCAATAGCTGAGTCGAAGCTGAGAATGGGAAGCTTGTCATCAACAGGAAGGCCATCCCATCTTCCAGGAGCAAGATCTCACTAACATCAAAGATGGGGTGATACTGGTGCTGAGTACATTATGGAGTCTGCTGGAGTCTTCACTAACATGGAGAAAGCCAGGGACAACTTGAAGGGTGGACCCAAAGGGTTAACATCTCTGTTCCTTCTGCTGATGCCCCTGTGTTTGTGATGGGTATGAACCATAAGAAGCATGACAACTTACTCAAGACTGTCAGCAAGGCTTCCTGCATCACCAACTGCTTAGCCCCCTGGCCAAGGTCATCCATGATAACTTTGGCATCATGGAAGGACTCATGACCACAGTCCATGCCATCACTGCTACCCTGAAGACTGTAAATAGACACTATGGAAAGATGTGACATGATGGCTGTGGGGCTGCCCACAACATCATCCTTGCATCTACTGGTGCTGCCAAGACTGTGGGCACGGTCACCTCAGAGATGAATGGGAAGCTCACTGGTATGGTGTTCCATGTACCTACCCCAAATGTTTCCATCCTGGATCTGACATGCCACCTGCAGAAGGCTGTCAAGTAGGATGACATCAAAAAGGTGGTGAATCAGACATCTGAGGGCTCACTGAAGGGCATCCTGGGCTACACTGACAACCAGGTTGTCTCCAGCAATTTTAATAGTGATGCCCACTCTTCTACCTTTGATGTTGGGACTGGCATTGTTCTCGGTAACAACTTCATAAAACTCAGTACTGGTATGACAATGAATACAGCTACAGCAGCAGGGTGGTTGACCTCATGGTCTAAATGGCTTCCAAGGAGTAAAAAGCTATGGATCCCTGCCCCAGCAAAGACATGAGAAGAAGACAGAGGCACTTGAATGTTGAGAAGTACCCAACCAACTCAGCCTCCAAACACTGAGCATTTCCTTTAGGTTCTATCCCAGAGCCCTAAAATAACAGGAGGGATCTAGGAAGACCTACTTTCCTGGATACCATCAATAAAGTTCAATGCAACCCTCTCTCTCTCTCTCTCTCTCTCTCTCTCTCTCTCTCTCTCTCTCACACACACACACACACACACACACACACACACACATACACATACAACACACTATTTGTAAATAAAATTTTTTGATAAATTACTTATATCCAGACTATATAATTGATCTTATAGCTTAATAAGACAACAGATGGCCTCCTTTAAAAATAATAACTGCATAGAGGCATTTCACTATAGAAATGTGAAGCTGAAAAATGAAAATGGACAGTATCATTAATTTTCAGGGAAATATAGATCAACATTCCAATACATAACATCTTTTACCTATCAGAACAGCTACAGTAATGACAGAAAACAAAATGTTCCCAAAACTGTGAGAGATGAGACCCCAGAGGTCCTTACACAATACATGCTACTGCCATTGCTTTTGATTGCCAACCAGAACTAGATGGTAAAATTCTGTGGCTGCATACTTAAGTTGCAGGGCATCGAAGAATTAAGCTGGAAGTGATCTTTCAGCTTCCTGTACACCTAATAACTTTCATAGTTCTGGAATGTGCTCTGTACACTGCTAAGGGAGAAAAGTCATCAGTTCTTTATGTGGCAATAACCAATCACCCAAGCGAAATGTGCTTGTTGGTAAAATAGAGGTGTGACTGTTATAGAGGTTACCAAAGACTTTCTGATTAGTTTGTAGGACCGCAGACAGCTCTTCAAAAGCCCATAGCTAGGGAAGCCATCTGAGCTAGGGGTGATGATGTTTTGCAAATAGACATGTCATCACACTGCCTACCAAACATTTATGTGTATATCTATAGTGCTGCTTGCAACCTTGGTCAGGGAAGCTTCTTTTTTGCAGTGAGTGATGATTAGTGCCGAGACTAACAATGGATTAAACTGATTAGACTAAGTGATTACTAAGTGCTCAAATATAAATGGAACATCTCTTAGCACCCCTTTCAAAGTTCAGAGAACACCACAGAAAGGGAGGGCTATAAAGGCCAGAAGGTAGGAAAGAGTGCTACAAAGCTGTGTCCTCTGGACCTGAGATAACTATTGCATCCATGAACCATTGCTGATCACCTGCATAAGACCTGCACGATACTGGGCCCATCAACATTGCATCATGAATGAAGGAGAGGTTATGAGGCTGCTTCCACTCCAGAGGACCTATAGGTAGTTTGTAGTTATTGGGAGAGGTAGGACCATGTTCTTTCTTAGTGGTGTAATCACGGTCTTTACTTGACCAATACTTTTGGTCAAATAAGTAAAGAGCATTCATAGTCATACAACCAATCCTAACTAACCGTTATGAATCACCAACAGACAAAATCTAGGGAAATAAAAGGGATACTTACTGGAAAGGAGAAGAGTTTATCAGGCGTGAGGATGAACAAAGAGTGTGTGGTATGTGCTCACAGTCAAACACATGTAAGTGCAGCATTCTGAAATGATAAAAAGAGTAAGAGAAACTGTATGTGAGCTGCCACTTAGGAAACAATCATACAGCATGAGTATTGTCTGTGAGCTGCAGAAGCAGCTCTGTTCCAACTTTCCAACTTGTATGCACATTTGTCCCTTGTCATTGGACTTCTGCTGCTTTCAGTTTCAAGTCTTCTGGTATTTTCTATCACTCTGAAGCTAATGAAAAAACTTTAGACAGTGTTTCACAAAGAACTGGAAAATCTGACCTCCGGCATTGATGATGGAGCATAAGTGAGAACTGTATTTTCTATGTACAGTCACTGACATTCTGGTGGTTTTGGCTCATTCTGCAGATCTATTTTATGTCAGTATTGCAGTATGCTTCTAACCTCAAGCATTTGCAGGTCTGGATCTTCCCACTCAAATGGCTTCTTTAAACTCAGTGACATACACCTTTTTCTGTTTTGTGAACTCATCATCTGGTCCTTCAGGAGAGATCCAACAGTATTCCATGTGTTCTTCTTGACTGTAGCCTTTGTAGCTTTCTCTCTTACTGTTGTTTGAATATTTGCTTTGTTTATGTAATTTATGCTTTACTTATAGCTGTCAACATTTAACTAGAGAAGGGACCATAACTGTTTTCCATTTTTATTGTGTTCACAATACTAAGATGAGCTTACCACATAACCAAGTCAGGATTTGTGGCATTCATAGGTCCCTTTAGCACAGTCCCATACCTCATTTGGGATGGCGATACCCCAAGATGAACTATAACAGTCTGTGTTTATGATCCCAAAACTACTATCTGTTACGTGAATTCAGTGATTCAGAGTGTACTTTAAAAAATGGGGTTTCAGCATACAGCCCATTGGCAGGCTATAACTAAATATTATGGTTTGGGAATTTAAGTACCTCAAATGTGGGATAAGCCGTTGATGCTCTACAAGATTAATATGAGTGTATACATTAGTCAGAATATATATGTATATATCTGTGTACTCATACATATGTATAGATGTGTTTTATCAATTTATGTATGCTGATTATTCTTGTATTCTTAGGATAAATTCCACTTGACTTGGCATGTGATCTTTAGAGGTACAATTGGGTTCTGTCTGCTAGTATTTGTTGAGAAGTATTGTGTCTGTGTAGTCAGGCATGTTTGTAGTTTTCTTCAGGTACTGTTATTTCGAATCCTGTTTTGGAGTCAGGGTAATCCTGACTTTATAGAATGAGTTTGGGAATACCCTCTTTTTCTGTGGTTAGAAAGTGTTTGGAAGTAATTAGTGTCAGTGCTTTGCTAAGAGCATAAAAAAGTTCTGTAGTAGTCCAACACATGGCATACATCCTAGAAAACGTTCTGTGTGCTCAGGAGAAAAATGTATATTTGGCAGCCATAGGGAGGAATGTTCTGTAGATATGCTAGACTCCTCTGAACTGCAAAGACTGTCTTTGATGTTCCCTTCTTGATTTTTCTCTTTGGTCTGGGTTCTCTACTCTCCGGTTGCAGTGGGGTGTTAAAGTCCCACTATGACTGCACTATTAGTTCTAATAATATTTCCTTTGTAATCCAGTATCTATCACTGAATACCTGCATTCTTATATTTTTTCCTTTAGTTTATCCCTTTATCATCATTCAGTCACTTTCTTTTCCCAGTTTTACAGTGTTTGATTTAAAGTCTGGTTTACCTGGTGTAAGCTAGTTCCATTCAATTTTCATTTCCATCCTTACATATCTTTATTTCATCTCTTTTGATTCTGTATGTGCTTTTACCAATGAGAAGTTTATTGGTGTGGGGTAGGAGAGTCAATGTCATTGTTTTTTTTAAAGTTACTTTTAAATACATTTTAAAAGAAATATTTTTATAAGAAATATTTGTGTGTGGGGTAGGTGAGGCATGCTGCATTAGTTAAGGTCAGAGTACAACTTGCAAGAGTGTTATTTTCCTCTCAGTATGTGAGTCCTTGAGATCAAATCTAGTTTTGGGAGCAAGGGACTTTGGCTGCTGAGCCATCTCAATGGCCCTCGTTAATTTGTCCTCCATTCATTTACATTATGTCAGTCTAAATATTTTAATGAGAGAAATTAATACATTTGTATTCAGGGTTATATTTACCTTGAAAGACTTTATCTGTTGTTTTATATGTCATTCGCTGTTGGTTTTTTGGAAACTGTTTCTCTTTATTCCTTCTCTTTAAAGTATAGGATTCTTCTCTTGGTCTTTTGTAAAAATCCCACTTTAATTGGGTTTTATATTTTTTGTGTGTTTTATGATTGATCTTATCTTCCTTTGCTTCTTGAACAACTTTACTCGTTCTGTGTGTCTGTTCCGATGATGATGAATTCCTTGTTTCTGCTTAGTTCAAAGATGTCTTGTTTCTCCTTCATGTCTGAAGGGTTGGCTGTTCTTGGTGTAATGTGCTTGGATGGGAATTTGATTCTTTTAGGAGTTTAAACACAGCATCACCCTCTCTCCTGTGTCTGTGAAGTTTCTGCTAGAAGGTCTTTCATTAACCCAGACTGGCTCTCTTGGACATGATTTGCCATTTTTCTCTCGCTATGTTAGAATTTTCTTTTCTTAGGCTTTGACAGCTTTGTTATAATGGGCCAGAAGTGGGAACTATTTAATCCTTCGAGACTCCTGGATCTGAAAGTATGTATATTTCCCAATAATGGTAAGTTTTCAGCCAGGCTTTCTTCACTACCTGGCCCCATAAGCGGTGGGATCTGATGTCATTCTTTTTCTTCTATTATTATTTTTAGTCTGCAATTTATTAAAAAAAAAACATGCATTGAAGTTGAGAAAATCTTTCTTCTGCTTGATATAGTCTTTTATTAGGGTTCTTTATATATTTTATTTTCAATAAATTCTTTGGATCCAAGGTTTCTTTTCATTTTTGTAACTGTCTTCTAAGAGTCTCATTCTACTGTGATTGGTTACAATAATTTTGCTGAATTTTCTGTCTCTATTTATTTTCCACCTTGTCGTTTAAATATATCATTTTTATTTTTTTATTATGTGCATATGTTTGTGTATGGGCATGCACACATGAGTGCAGGTGCCCATGAGACTAGAAGAGGTTGTTGGATCCACAGGTGGTAGAATTACAGGTGATTGTGAGCCACAAGATATGAGTGTTAGGAAGTGAACTTGGGTCCTCTGGAAAAGCAGACAGTATTCTTAACTACTGAGCCATCTCTTAAGCCACACTCCAATCTTGTTATATTTCTTTGAAAACACTCTTTGGGAATCTTTTACAAGTTGTTTTTTCTACTTCTTAGTTGGGATATGAGTGTGTGGGGTTGGGGTGTTACTAGGAAGGTATTCCTTCAGAGGCACTAATTACATGTTCCTATGCCATTGGGTTGACATTGTTGCCATGTCATGTGTATGTGTGTGAAAATCAGAGGAGAACTGTGATGTTGGTTCTCTCAGTCTCTATGTAGGTTCTGGGGATTGAACATCAGGCTTGAAGGTATGCACGTCTGTCCAATGAGCCTTCTCTCCAGTTCTACTTTATCAGTTTTATCTTCATTGCGTGACTGTTGAGCTGACCAGGCTTTGTAGAGTCAGAGGTTAAAGCAGAAGTGAGAAGCCAATGACTGGTAGTCTGTTTCATACGAAGAGTGGCCTCTTCATAACAGAACTTCTTTACCTCAGCTGTCTGACCTTGATCATTTTCTTAACATCTTGGAAAAAGAAAAATCTTGCTAAGCTGCAACATCTCAGTTTTCTTTAATCTACAATGAGATTTAGAATAACTTCTAGTGCTTTTGCTTCATTATTTTTTTAATGGTTGTAAAAGATATAAGATGAGGTTTGGCATCTAGTTAGCACTCAGTATCAGTTCTTTACTCTCCTACTCCTAGTGATGAGAGGGTGTGGTCATGTATAAACAGTCTTTCAGAACTCTGATGAAACCCTATGCTATTGTTTTGGAAGGAGATAAAAGAAACAGTTATTTGATGTTCCCGTAGGTCACTTATTCCTGAAATGGGAACCATGATGGCAACCAGACCATAGTGTTATGGAAGTATCAGGGGAATACAGAAACAGTGTGATTCTGAATTCAGACCAGCTCATATCTGCATAAGCCCTTCAGTTACTTCAGATTATGAATACTGGCCAAATACAATGATTCTCTTTCAAAATAAGGTTGAAATTTATTGCTTGAAACAAGCAATCTAGTGGGTATTTGAGAACACCCAGGTTATTCATCACCTGAAGTAAAAATGTGCAAAATTCAGATTCTGTTCTCGTTCCAGCTCTGTAATTTTCAGAAATCCTCCAATGTATCTAAGTGTTACCAGTTTTTTGTTTGTTTGGTTGGTTGGTGGGTTTTTTTAAAGGGATTTGATTTATTAAGAATTTTTCCTGTTAACAGGTAGGAAGTCTTTAGGAAAGCTGTTATATTGGCCTGTCTACAATCTATTCTGTGTCAGCTTTGAATGGTGGCATCAACAGAAGGGCACTTATCCAACTATTTGAGGTATGTTTAGTAGACAAGTGACTCTGTGACTTTGGGTAAGATTCTTGAGTCATGATTGTTACCTGAAGTGGAAATTTCTGGTTCTGTCATGTGATGCAGACTCGTGTGACCTTTTGCTGAAGCAAGACCCATGAGAAACACATGCTTGGAGAGAATATAAGTGGAACCCAATAGACAGGGGTTGGGATGCTTACATAGGTAGCCATGCAATGCTTTTTTTTTTTTTTTTTGTCTTGATTTTTTGCTGATCTTCACTTTTTAAAGAGAGGCACAGCAGAGAAATTTTCCTGGCTTTCCACTGATTCTGGTCATTCCCACTGACTCGGGCTGATTGGGTGGAGGCCTGGCTGTTTCTGCTGGATTGTGCCACTGCTGTTGATTCATGTTTGGTATCCTAACACTACTGAACTGGACTGCTGGTGTCCTGATAATGGAGGCTGAAATTGCCTGAAAAACTATTTCTAAACATTTCTACATCCCCTTGTTCTAGTTACCATTTTTCTTCCCTACCTTTGGACAAAGCAGGGAGGCAGCAGGGAGGTCAAAGCGTTTGAGAACTCTTATTAAAGTAGGTTTTGCCTATTGTCACTTTTTGTGAACAGTCTTTCTTGCACTGAAAATTTGCAAGTTTTAGAATTACAATAAAAAAATGAAAACTTTTATCCTGTTATCAAAAATAGAGGTCTTAGTGTGACTTTCCTTTCCTTTTGTTTCTTTTCTTTTTGAACAAAAGACTAGTCAGAACTTATCGATTTCATTTGTTCCCATGAAGAGTGGAGTGGCATGCATTGTGTGGTGAAGATAAAGGCTTTTATAATTGTCAAATAAGGGACTCTCAAGGGAAATTTTCTAAGTGTTTTCAGCTCTGTTTTCTTACTTATAAAATGGATATTGTGCATTATTATTATAGGAAACAATATAATAATATGACCTTATTTTCTATAGGTAGGTATATGGCCACTTTTCCTTAAGTGTCAGTTAACTGTTATTAAGTGTAAAAACAAAAGACTGAAATAAAATGAAAGAAAGGAAAAAAAAATATATCTGCTCTTGGTCTATAGGAAAGGTACAACATTCTGTGCAGCACAAAATGTTTAACATATATAGCTTAAAGACTATGGGGCTGAGGGTGGAAAGATAGTTCATTTAATAAATTATGTAATGCTCAAGAAAAGAGGAGCTAAATTAGGATTATCCATACTCACATAGGGCAGAATGTCACGATGAGCAGTAAGTGTATTCGTAGCCCCAGAGCTCTGTGATTGAAGTAGACAGATCCCTAGAGGCAATTGGCCAACCAGTCTAACCAATTGGTGAGTTCCAGACTTAGTCAGGACCCTGTCTCAAAACAGAAGGTGGAGAGCAATTGAGGGACAGGTGTTGACATGTGGCCTCCATGTGGATCTGTATACAGGTGCGCACATCCAAACATGCACATGCAGCACACAGGCACACATAATCATTATCATAAATACTCATGTGTGTATGCCATACACGTGTGATGAACAGTTAGCTCTAAAAAGTTTCTGATCAATTCTATGTTCTAATAGATGATGAGAATGTTTTCAGAATTCATGCTGACCAAGAGTAGAGTAAAAATCAAGGTGGTATTAGTGCTACTTTCTGATGAATGTGGGGCCTATTTTAAAGCTATCTAAGAATTCTTGTATAGTTTAGAGATGAGTTCATTCTTTGGGCACGGACAGCAACAGTAAAAAGAAGGGTTAACATATCCTAAAGAAGTCCTAAGATAATTTCAGAAGTGGTTGCTGGAAATAAGATCACTGAGTAGCTTTAGGCAGAAACTTTAAAATAGCCACTATCTTTTAGTGCATTAGTGATGGTGTGAAGAAATGCACATATTTGTAGCAACCCAATAGGTAATGCACGCCCATGACTGTTTATAGTTATATTGAGTTAGTAAATTGTTGTATAAGAGAAACCTTTGCCTTCCATACTTTTTATCATTAGAACATTAAAGCTTATTATGATGAATTTTTAAATGCCCATGTTCAAGCTTACTGGAAAGAATAACTGGATTTTTTAAAAGATGATTTCCATTTTGCAGGATGAATTATTTCTGAATTTCATGGGGCTTTGGTCAAAATTTCCATCCAACTTTCTGTTCTTATCGATATAAGAACATAAACACATATAAGTGTTTATATTCTTTTCAATAACATATCAGAAGTAAGCTATTAAACCACAACACCAATAAAACACTGACTCCCTTTTGAAATCAAAAAATATCCAGTATCAACATCAGAGTGAGGTTTGTAAAAATGTCACTACTCCTCACTTGTGTTATTACCATAGAATTTCATGGAAGGAAACGGATAAGAATTCTTCACCGAAATGTAACTCAGAGAAGAGAGTGGGGCACTGCCAAAATGGTTCTTGAAAATACATACTGCAAAATATCTATAAATTTATTTTTTAACCGAGATAAAATAAGACAAATATACATAATACAAACCAGATATGTAAAAGACCATTAACAAACTATTTAAGATCAATTGCATTTTATTAAAAATCATCTCATTTATTTTTGTAAGAAACCACCACAGTCTGGCATCACACTGAATTGAGAAGCCTGTTTGTTTAGGAGAATCATCAAGGTGCAGGCCCCTGGCTGGGGTGGGGGGGTGGGGGCAGTTATGGGGTTCACATTATTTTATCTGTGTGCAGTCTCATTTTGGATTACAAATCACTGAAGACAGACCTAGTCATCTGTACAGTGTTTGAGGAAGACATTTCCTCTCTTCTGTTTCCTATTTACAATTCCACTGGGTTCATAAAATGGTCAGATGCTACAGAGCCATGAACAAACTACAGAGCTTTTAATAGAGCCATTCATCGGCTCCCTTGAAGGTTAGTGTTCTCTCTCCAGGGAGGGCTCTCAGATAATAAGAGGAAAATGAATGCCAGTTGAGCACCTGTAATCAAATTATTCTTAATTCCCCCAACTCTTGTCAGATACTGAGCCTCTCATATCGTCTCATAGGTGGGCATTTTACAGACGCCCGTGGTGTAATGCAGTTGGTTTACCTTCTCACTTCCGTCTTGTTTTCCAGTCACCATCCATCACGACTGGGTAAATCCTGTCAGACAGAAGGTCCCAGCCGTTGGAACAGTCAGACATGGTGCCAGCCTCGTCTACATTGCACCTGTCATTTCCCTGCATTAAGCATGCGAGGAAAGGAGCCAGAAGAGCGTTAGTGGAATGGAAGTGGGCAGTGTGCCCAGCATGTCAGCAGGGTGGCCTCCACCGTGGTCTAGCAGGATGTGACTACTCCTGAGAAAGCGCCACAGCCTCCACTTTGCAAAGGAGGACTGATCTATGTAAAAAGCCTTGCAGCCTCAGACTTAGAACAAGCCGTAATTTAGTTCAGACTCTCCCAGACCCCACCTGTCACACGTAACAAAACAAGAACAGTATAAAACACCAAGCTTCAGCATCCCTCAGCTGGGCTATAACTCATCCTTCTGGGAAGGCTGCAGAGGGAATTAGTGAACGACTTCAAGTGTTCCTTTTTATTTGTAGTGTGTCACTTGGGAGCTGAGATGGACGCAGGATACAGCCATAGATACGCTTGGGATTTCACTGATTTTATTGTATTGGTTGAAACTTACTTATGCTTATGGCTTTTGACTTTGACTTTTGTTGAATGCATACCAGACGTAACACGTGGGCTTGTACAATTACTGAGGTATGCAAGACAGTGAAGGTGTTTGTTTTTTATTACGAGTGAAATGACTTTCACCTTAGAAAACCTTATGAGCCAAGGGCTACAGGTAGGCATTCAATCTTAAAAATGATGCTGTTTCAATGGAAATAATTTTTATGGTTTATTCTAAAGCGACCTATAATTGATTATAGCAGAATGAACAGGAGACTTAGAGATGTCTACATCACTGGTGTGTTAGGCTGATAGGTTAAAACATCCCTTGCTAGAAATAGGTATAAATAGGAATGCTTCCTATTTTTGTCTGGTCAGCTATCTAAACTTACCACCTCATTATCTTAATGACTAAATGTCAGGTACAGTATTAAATTCCATATCAAAATATGAATGAAATTACTAAACAGCTACTATCTCTTTGCTTGTTGTGCTTATGGCTTTATATTTTTTAAGTATTTGCCAATGCTGGAAAGCATAGACAGATGGACAGATAGGCAGATGGACTATTTACTCTCTTATCACGAGAGACATGAACATTTACTACTCTTCCGTTCATGCTCTCACAAATATTGTGTGCTAAAATATTGCTTATTTTCCCTGTGGCCTCCTGCAAATTCTATCTCTGGTGTCCGCAGTGTGTCTTACACAATTTATTTCACTGTATTCTGCTGAAATGTGCGTGACTCATTCCAAGGCTTTCCTGACCCCTGCTTTATTCCTCACATTTAAGAACCGAGGCTTTGTCATTTCATCGTAGAGAAAGACATTAATACTTCTGACGTACTAAAAAAATTCTGAGCAGCTATTGGCACGCAGATGATCCTTCTCTGTGTCTCTGCTCCAATATGTTTTGTGACGTTTACTACCTGTAAACTGTATGGTTAGTATGAATATTTTCACCTTGTGTGAAACATGCCAGTGATTATTTCTCTACCATTGCTTCTTCCCTCTTGACATATTATGTGCGTGTGATTCCTGGATCTGAGCTACTGATCTGAGAACATTGAGAAGAATGAGAAGAAGGAAACTCAAAATTCCAGGGAAATGTAAAGGACACGAGAGGAGACATCTTTGAGAATTGCTTATTCTCCCAGCTCTGATAATGCAAGTATTTAGTGTTTAATTGCTATATTTGTTGTTATATATAGGTACAATATATCTACTCCCATACCCTTCCTTAAAGACATTTAGGTTTCAAACTGTAATGAAGGCCATGCCTAAATGTTAAACTTGAAAGAATACATGTTTTTAAATTTGAACATTTGGTAGCATTGTAGGAGCTGACACCACTTGCTTGCCATTAAACCTTTTCTTCCTAGACTGCATGAATGGTAAATAATAAGATACATCATATTTATTATCATATCTATGTTTTCAGGTTCCAGGTGCACATGTACCACTTTCTATATGCTCTAAACTCTTGCTCTCTTAGAGTTGTGGATCCAGGTATGCTGTTCCTCACCTAGTAGGAATGGGATGCTTTCAACTCTTCTTGATGAGATGTTTCCACATCCGATGAAACAGTTTCGATGGTTATTTTACACTCAGCGTGTCTACTTAACGGATTCTGTGCTCACTGAAAACTTTAGTGACCATTTTTCCCAGTATGCGGAAGAGGACACAAACATGAAGCTAAGCCAGAGAAAGTAATAGAGATGACCAATCAGAGTGCTGCGACTGTTAGTGAAAAGATGTATTAAGGTATACCTGAAAAAGACTCAGGTCGCTACACTTTCAAACAAGGACTGATAGGTAAATGCCAGACACATACAAACCTTAATCCCCAGACCTGGAAAAATGTTACATTACCTGATCAAAAAACAAAACAAAACAACCCCTAAAAACAAAAAAATAAAAACAACAACAACAAAACAAACAAAAAACCAAAACACAAAAAAAACCAAAACAAACCACACCAACAGCAAAACAACAACAAAGACAAAGCAAAACAAACAAACAAAAAACCTTGCAAATGCAATTAGGATTATTAGCATTCTGATAGATGATCCTGGATTATATTTGTAGACTTAACGTTACAACCCAATCCCTTAAAGGAGAGAATCTCTCTGGTCAGTGTTAAATAATCCGCGGGGCAGAAGAGTTGAAGTAGGAAAAGCACAAGTACATGACATACTCAAGACATCGTTCTTGAGCTACAGATGCTGCACATCTATAAGTTGCGAGCTGGAAAGACCTCTGGGAACCAGGTTACCACTCCGTTAACTTCTAGCAAAATTCAAGGACCTCATTTCTACCCTGCAAGAAATAATTCTGCCAAGAGAAGCTGGGCTCGGCCTGAGCTGATTGTCCTCTGGGTCCCTCAGCTGTGCTGGTGAAAGCTCTGACTTTGACCTTCTGAACCTTGTGGCCCACAAACCGGTCTGGACACTGTGGCCTCTGACCTGTGCAAAGTCCAGGTAATAAATGTTGCTTTCAGCTACTACATTTGTCATAATCTGTTACAGCCTTGCTAGAAAGCTAAAACCAATGCAACTGAAAAGAGATTTTTGGCTCATCTAAACAACAACAAAAAAAGTCTTCATGTCCTCACAATTATAATCTTAGCCCAAATATATTGCAATATTAGAAGAAAATATACTGACTTTTCTTTGGAGTATAAAGTAATCATTCTCTGACAGAAAAATACTGAAATGTTATTATATAATACATATAGATTTCTAGAATGTTTTATTTGTTTTTTGGGTCTCTTGATAGGGAAGGAGACATCTTGATAATAAGAATACTGCCCTAGATTGGAAATAAGTAAAATATTCAGAGAGTGGGTACATTAGAATGCATCTGGAGTGTTGATTTTGTTACCAGAGACCTAACGAAATACCTGGGTTTTGGGGTTAAATGGTCTAGGGTTAGGGACCTCCCTCCTAGAACACTTACCAAACAAAGAAGAAAACCAGAGATAAGAGGACAGATTAAGTGAGATTTTAATAAGACAAACACAAGGTAATACTCTACCACCTGTGAGAATAGCAAGTCATGTAGGCCTGAGGGACTTACTTGTTACCCCAGGTCTTTGTTCATCATAGTTGTTTATTGAAGTGAGCATGAGAACTCTAGTCTATCCCCTGTGGCTTGAACTTCTGGTGCATCATCTGTGCACTGTTATTTTGGGTCAGCTGCTTTGTACAGTGCCTCACTTGTAAGATGTATGAAGTAGGCACATGGGCAGTAATATTAACTTGCCCATATCAGAGAATCTCTACTTGGGTATGTCCTATCATAGATACCTGCCCCTGGCTGGGGAGTAGGACTCATGTGTGGTCCAAACGATAAGATGTGTCATTAGGTAGATGCAGCTGCACAGCCGCAGTTTTTGTTGTTGTTGATAGTTTACCTGCTGGGATTTTCTGGGTCATGCAATGGAGAGCTAACTGTATTTTATTGTCATTGGTTTAACTTTATTGTTCTCTAAGTGTTCTATGTGGCCTAAACCCAGGATGTGTGTTTAAGAGAGGAAAGTGCTAACCATCTTCATTGTCTGTTTGCTTCTGGTTTAGCTTTGGGTCACTTGTGAGCTTCCACTTGCTGCTCTATTTTTAATCTTTCAGTGGATTGGCAGAGGTGGCAAATACGTTACAAACAGCTTGCAATTTTAACAGTACAGTTCTTAGAGTCTACTCTGTTGAAAATCTGCCTCCCATCTCAATGCCTGAACTGAGCCAACTAACTCAACTGTTGACAACAGAACTTGCTACAGGGGTGACTAAGCCCATGAACAGGTCAGAGGCAAGTTAATTAAAAAGGACTTGCAATGCCTCAGCAGGTGAGAGGGCAGAAGCAAAGGTTAGTAAGGAAGGAATGGGCAAGGTCAAAGAAGATGAGATCTCTCACTTGATGGCCTCCTAAAGAGGATTTTTAAGCACAGAACTTTGGAGTGCCAAGGGAAATGTGAGAGGTTTAGATTTATAATCCAAAGCCAAAATAAAATGAGGGAAGTAGTCGGGAAGAAAAAAAAATCAAGCTATGTCAGGTTAGATTAAAACAAAGTGTTGTCAAGCAGTGACGATTACCTGCACCTGAAATCTATGTTTTCATCTCAGACACTCACAATGACATGTCACCCTGGTGTGACTGTCCTCACCCACTCAGATTCCAACCCTCTCAGGAAAAACTAGATTTTCTTCATAAATCACAAAACTAATCTGATAAAACTGACGCCTCAGCACAGGGCCTCAGGCACTATTATAGGGCAGTGTTCCAGAGGCTCAGAGAGCATCTCCCAGGAGTCAACCAAGCCCTTCTGAAAAATAGGTGGGGTCTGCATGAACTGAACCTGCTGAATTAAGCTTTCATCGCACAAGGTATTTTGTGTTCTAGCCCATTCGGGTTGTGTTCTCATTGGTGTTCTGTTGCTGTGACATGAAAGTAGGGGGGGAAGGGTTTAGTTCACAACCTGTCTTTGAGGCAAGTCAGAAGAGGAATTTGGTGACAGCAGCTACATCAGGACCACAGAGGAGCACTGCTTACCAGCTTGTTTTCCTCTGACTATCTTTCTTATATAGCCCAGACCCATTTGGTCAGGAATGACACCATCCATAGTGGGCTGGTTGCTCCAACATCCATCACAGTCAAGAAAATGCTCCATAGACATGCCCACAGGCCACTCTGATGGAAACTATATTTCAGTTGTGATTCCTTCTTCCCAGGTTTGTTTGGGTTTGTGTCACATTGACAAGAACTGTGATAAGCTATAATCACAGATGAACCTATATGAAGAATGATGAAACATGTTTTACAAATAAATCTATAACCAGGCTATAAGCACATAAAGATATATTCTCTAGCTCTGAGATCTGTCACAAAAGTACCTTCTCTGCAAATATACAAGCAGATAGAAAGAACTCCCTAGGATACGCTCTCTGGACAGGCCTTTTACCTGAATGCTTTCCCTGAATTGTTGCTATAAACAAGGGCTCATTTTCTGAAGTGCCTCAGTTACCAATGGAAACCCACTGAAAAGATTCAGAAGTCATGGGAATTGTATTGTCCCTCAGCTGTGCTCATTTTTCTTCATGCTGTGACCCACATAGAATGAGATAAAGACGTCCTCCTTTAAGAAGACCTCATCTGAGTGGACACCAGGACACAGGGCTTCACATGTTTTACACCCTACCCAGAGAGGATGTGCGAATTGTGAATTTGTCAAACACTCAAAGCTTCAGAAGCTCTGGCATGTTCTGAGGGTGAGCTTCCTAATATCTGGTGTGGCAACTACTATCCTACTGCTGTTTTCTCTCAGACCTTTGTTGTTAAAGCTAAACCATTCTATCTGTTCTCTCTTATGAATTGATGCAGAAATTCTCTCACATGCCAAATTCCAACCTCCTCAACCAGACAGATCCTACACACCCTTCACAAGGTTCTAGCCAGAAGAATCTGAATGATCATTCCCTCCACACATTATTGGCAACTCCTCAGATCTAGACAGGTCCCAGTTCTCCATCCTAGACAGGGGACCCTTGCTTTCATGGCTCTCAACCACCAGGCTCTGGTCAAGACATACTCCATTAATACCCAACTTACTGGCCCTTAATATTTTCATTTCTGAACTGGTCAGTATTTCAGTTTCTCAGATCCTGCACATCTTGTGCCAAGGCCTAGCAAGATGAGTCAGCCTGATTCTTCTTTAAGCACAGCCTCTGTAACCCCCAGAACTACTCCCAAACTTCAGGCTTAGACAAGCTTACACAGGGTGCACTCTCAGTCTCCTACCTGATTTTATTCCACGTAAGTCATTTTCAAACTACAGACTCTACCCACCTTATTCATCCTGTGTTCTACTCTAACCTTCTTTGTTCCTATCAGACACAGAACTAACAAAGGAATCCGAAATATCCTAATCTTAATGCAAAAACATAAACAATATGGAATATCAAGGCAGTATGCATGCCCCCAAATTCACCAGTCCTGTAGCAATGTTCACTAGTGATAACTACCTAGACAAATTCTGGGACACAGAATTTAAAAGAACAATTAAAAACTTCATCGAAAACTTCAAGGACTTGAAATAAGACACAAAGACACATCTAAATGAACTTAAAGCAAATGAACTTACTTAAAAGAGAATAAATGCTTAAGTGATGACCAAGAAAACATAAACATAAAGCTGATGAAAATGAGGTAATCTGGAAATTACAATCTGAGTTCAATAAAGAGACAGAAATGTCAAAGAGAATAAGCAGAAATAAAGAGGGAATTGAGAACTGGCTAACCCAACTAGAAACCCCCAGGGAAAGCCTTATGAGTGAATCCAGCAGAAGACAGAATATTAAAACTCAAAGATAAAGTTGCAGATCTAGATGAAATAAGCAAATAATATATTAAAAATAATTTAAAACACAGGAAAAGATTTGTAGGGAATGAAGGGAACCATGAAAACAAAACAAAAGAAAGAACCAAAAATCAAATCAGCAAATTATAGGAATAAACAAGGAGTGGAATACATGTCAACAGCATAGATAACATTCTCAACAACATCCTAGAAGAAAATTCTCCAAACTAAGGAAAGCCATACCACACAGATACAAGAATAACACCAAACACAAGATAGGTGAGACCAAACAAGAGCTTCTCACAGCAGATCATAGTTAAAACACTTGAATTTACAATAACCTGAAAGAAAATAAAGCATCTGGGAATAACCTTTATGAGGAGGTGAACGACCTCTACAATGAAATGTTAACTCTCTGAAGCAAGACACTAGAAAATGGAAAATTTTATTCCTATACTCATTAAGGAATAAAATATGATGAAAACACCATCCTGCCAAAAGCTATTTACAAATTCAATGAAACCTCAATCAAAATTCCCATCTCTTTCTTCATAGAAATATATTTTTTAAAGCCTATAATAAAATATGTATGGAGTCACAAACCAACCAACTAACTAACCAACAAACAAACAAAACAAAAAAATCCTAAAATAGCCAAAACAATCTTGAGCAGAGCACAGTGGTGGGAGATTTGCCACTACATACCTCAAGACATGTTGCAAAACAATAGTAATAGAAAGAATATGGTACTGGTATGAACATAGACATGTAGACCAATGGAACAAAATATAAGAGCCAAACATTGATACGTGTAATTCGAGCCATTTAATATTTGACAAAAATTCTAAAACCCTACTCTGGAGAGAAGAAAACATTTCCAGTAACTGATGTGGGGATAACAGGGTGTTTACATTTGAAGAAGGAAAATAGACCTGCATCTGTTCCCTAGCTCAAAAACTAACCCACATGGATGAAAGTGAAAATTGAAACGGAAACTTCTAGAAGAACACACAGGTAGTGCTCCGTGGGATACAGATGTAAGAATGGACTTTTTCATTAGGACCACATTTGCCAAGTAATGAGGGCCCCAATTAACACATGGCACCTCATGAAACTAAAAAGCCTCTGCACAGCTAAAGAAACAATTGATTGAGTGAAGAAGACCACAAATGGGAGGCAATCTTTGCCAGCTATATATCTGACAGAGGATTAATATCAAAAAACTCAAAACATAAAGAGTCAAAATAGAAAAACCACCCCCCCAAAAAACAACAAAAATCTTTCAAAAAATGATCCTTTCAAAAGCCCTTCAATTGATGAATGAACAATGAAAGTGTGTGTGTGTGTATATGTGTGTGTGTATATGAAATACTATGAAAATACCATGAGCTATAAATAAAATTGAAGTCATGAAATTTTAAGGTCAATAGATAGAATGAGAAAAGATCATATTTAATGAAGTGACACAGGCCTAGAAAGGCAAATATCCCATGCTCACATCTATCTGTCACTTTTAACTTAAAATCATTTGATATGAGGTCAAAACCTGGGGTAACTATATAAACCAAGAAAGGAAAAACAGTCATGAATGGCCTTGAGATAGAGAGGAGAATAGCAGGATTTGAAAGGGGAAATGAGAAAAATAGAGTGACTTTAATTAAGGAGGGAGGGAGGGAAAAATACAGAGAGAGGGGGTCTTAGTTAGGGCTCATTGCTGTGAAGACACACCATGGCCACAGCAACTTTTATAAAAGAAAACTTTTAATTGGGCTGGCTTACAGTTCAGAGATTTAGTCCACTATTGTCGTGGTGTAAGCAATGGCATACTGGCAGACATAGTGCTGGAGAGGTAGCTGGAATTTCTACCTCCAGGTCAGCAGGCAGCAGGAAGAGGGCTACTGGTCTTGGCTTGAAATCCCAAAGCCCAGACAGACTTCTTTCATAAGGCCACACCTACTCCAACTACATGTCCTGATCCTTTCAAATAAAGTCACTCTATGATAATATGATCATATGGGCCATTTTCACCCAAATTACCACAGCGGGGGATAACAGAGTTATAAGGAATCATACTATTAACCACATTTTGAAATGTAGGTACACACACACACACACACACACACACACGCACGCACACACGCACGCACACACGCACGCACACATGCACACGCACACGCACGCGCACGCACACGCACGCACACGCACACGCACACACACGCACACGCACACACACACGCACACCCACGCACACACGCACACACACGCACACACACACGCACGCACACCCACACGCACACACACACACGCACACACGCACACCCACACGCACACACCCACACACACCCACACGCACACGCACACACACGCACACGCGCGCACATGCACACGCGCACACACACGTACACGCACACGCGCACACACACGTACACGCACACGCACACGCGCGCACACACGCACACACACGCACATACATGCACGCGCACACACGCACGCACGCGCACGCACGCACACACGCGCACACACGCACGCACACACGCACGCACGCGCACACACCCACACACGCACACACGCACGCACACACGCACGCACACACGCACACGCACACACACGCACACGCACACACACGCACACACACGCACACACATGCACGAAATGTTTCCACCTGGGATGATAATACTACCCTCAGGGTGCAGAGAATATTAAGCAAACACACCAATACCAGGCCTGAAAAAACCCTTTTTGAGTTGTTGGTCAGGGTTATCCAAGGGCTCCCCAAATATTTTAGGCTCTTGCTCTTGTCCCTATATTGGTTATCCAATACCAAATGATCGTGTCTGAATTCATATACAAACAAGTAATATTATATGACGTGAACAGGTTGTGTTTATATATTTAGGTATATATCATTTGTACTTATATTTACATATATAATACATATATAATGGTAATTAAAGAAACAGATGTTATAAATTTGTGAGAGAACAAGAGGCAATCGATACATGGGAAAGGGAGGGAAGGGCGGAAAGGGCAGGAAAGGGAAAACGTGAAATTATGTTAAATTTTATAATTAAAAATACATTTTTAAAAAGCAGTAAATACTTCAACTTTCCTCTCCTTGGAAAATAAGTTTTCTGTCATTATATTAATTAAGTTAGAAATTGATTTCATCTTCGGTGTATCTTATGCCTTCAAACAATTAGAGGTAGGGTTGGGGTAGGGGAGGAAGGAGACAGGGAGAGATGAGTTTTAACTGAATGAATAATCTTTTTCTCCCTTTCTTTCTTTCTTCCTTCCTTCCTTCCTTCCTTCCTTTCTTTCTTTTTTTTCCTTCTTTCTTTCTTTCTGTCCCAGTTTAGTACTGGCGTGACAACAAGAACAAAAAAATCTGTCTCTACTGTTTTGATGGGTTGTTTTCTGCTGGACATGGTGTGGGATTGGTAGAAACAGCTTAAACAAAATTCAATGAATGGTATTATGGTATTAAGCATAAAACCGTCAGATGGGAGAAAAGGCACTTCAGCCATTTCCTTGTCCAAAATAGTATGATACATGGGCGACGATTCATAGATTGTTTTATGATTCCTTCTCTACTTAGCTGCTGGGAAGCATTTTCTCTTTGAAAGCGGAAAGGATGAGGCCACTTTGGGGCTTCGCTTCCTTCTTTGTGTAGTGAAGAGGATTTTGAAGTCAAGAAATCCAAGACCTTCCCAGTTGAGGGATATATCTTTGACTCATATGTCTCAGACAATACTTCCTTACGGAGGAACTTTGGCTTTCAGATCTAGCCGCCTTTCCATCCATCATCAGAGCAGTTCCCATTGTATGACACTGATACAAAAGAAGGGGATAAATGCTTGTAGGATTATCCGTGGGCTACCTTGAATCTCACCGTCACACACACGTACATAATATTCCCTTTCAGTTTTCTCCAATTTATCTCTTGAACTCATCTCAGCTGATGATAGAATATAGAAGTTCGTCAATCCAGGCTATCTCATGTATTTAGAAGTGCATTTAAACTTGATCAATTCTGAAATTTGAAGAGATTTTTCAGAGTTTATATTCAGTAACTTGGTTCATCGCTCTCTTCTGCCTTCTGTTAAAAGTGGACTCAAGTCCTGAAAGGAGAAACGCATCTCATATTCTCTTGCTTTCCAGGAAGAAGGGCTGCATCTGTTCACTCTCTAGACCCCCAAATATCAGATGAGAAGCAACTCATCTGTGTTGGCCCCCTTTCTCATAGCATAATTTTCAGTACTAAAGTATGAGGCTCACATATACTGCACTTGTCTCATTAATGACTCAAAATAATATCCTGTTGAGGGCAACATGTTAATTTATTTTCCCATTGCTGTGACAGAAATAGCTGACAGAAGCCATCCAAGGAAGGACGAGTTTATTTTGGCTCACACTTTCAGAGACTTTGGTCCATGATTGCTTAGCTGATACATGTGAGAAGCTCTCATGGCAATGGGAGAGTGTTTTAGACTTCTCTTAGTTAATTGACACCTTACATATTCTAGGCCTAAGGTATTACTCTTCTTAGCACATGTGATGTTTCAGTGTTTTCTGATCCACATACAACTGCTGTAGATTTGTAGCCTGCACTGATAAACCCTACTGTCAAGAAGAGAACAATGTGACATTCCAAGTGAGATTGTAAATAGGTAGGCTTAAGAGAATGGCTCAAGGCATGCATGAGAGCCCCTTTATTGATACCTAAATTCACCCTGTGTTCTTGGAGAAATTTCTGTTTATCCCGAAGCAGCCTTGTGCTGCCTTGTGCTCACTCTACTGAAGTTCACAGATAACTTAGGGCCTGGAAGAATAATATGGCTGCTGTCAAGGAACTAATCGAATGCATAGGTGTTAATGGCAGCATTGCAGTATGGTGATGTTCACAAATCAAAATGCAAGTAATAAATACACACACACACACACACACACACTTACATGTTTATGTTACAATGAAACCAATATGAATTACACATGTACTTAAGGTAGTTACTCTGACCAGTGGCTTTCATAAATAGAAGGGAAAATGTAAGTAACATGTGCCCACACCTCAGCGTGAGTCCTCTGGTTAATACATAATTTTGCTACTGATACTTGGCCCTGCACAGATAGATAGAATCTGCTTTCAAATGCAAGTTACTTTCCTTCAGCAAGGATTTAAATGTTTGCTTTGAAGGAAGCAGATAATATATATTTGTATGCAAATGTCTTTATGAAGCCTATCACTATGGACAATGAATATAACATATGCCCAATAAAAAATATGCCTTGTGAGCTATTTTCTGACAGTAGCACTGTCCCACCTTTATTATGTGCAAGCATTCATAGACAAAACATAAATTACAAATGTGGCTGTGTTCCTATAAAACCATTATTGACAAACCTAGGAAACTAGGTTTGACATAAGAATTATTATATACAGATACTTAAACTGAGTTAGAGAACAATATTTTCCTGAATTTTGTCCCATTGGAACAAAAATAGATTAGAAATGTATGTTTGGATAAAATATGTTTTTGATGTATATTGATGAGGAGGTTGCTCGAGTGTTAGTTTAGGGAGGAAGGACTTCCTGCACAGTGTACAGCACCATCTGAAAGGTAAGCTGTCTTTAAGGAGTTCTGAGGAAAAACCATTGTGTGTCTGGCTGCCCTTAAATCTTCAGCGTAAGAAAGTATATCTAATAGCTGCTGCTGCCATCAGACTCCAGCTTCTTCAGATTTCCTCTGTGGACTCAGTCTCAGTAATTCTCTGGGAAACACCTAATGTTTCAGTGCTTGGTTGGCCTGCTGACACATCCAGCCTTCTGGAAGGATAAGGTAATTACTGGGTCCTCTGCCTTTCCTGTATACAGATGGCTACTTTTGGAATACTCCCCTCTTGATTGGCAAGCCAATATAACCAATCACGATTTGCAATATATACATTCTATTGATCCTGCTCTTTTAGAAAACACTTTTTAGTACAATGCCAACTAACAATATTTCTCAGTGGTTAATGTCAGAATGTATCTTTCCTTTCCTTTTCTGCAGGAAAGATACCTAGTGTAGTACTCCATACACAAGATGCCATCAAGTTCTTTTTCAAAACTTAGTAAACTTTCTTGTACTCTGTACAGATGAAGACACATTTCTATTCTTATTGGCAAAGGTCTGTGGTCAAGAGCAAACCTGAGACGTATGGACCACCACTCAATGAAGAGGCAACACACTGCTATGGACAACTTTCACATTTGGAAACTGTCCTGAGTTCAAACACAATGTGCTATAGTTGAGTCTTTTCTGGCCTCAATGTTTTCAGGTGTGGACTTTGTAGATACTCTGAAATATTTAGCACTTAAGAACTTTTCAGAATACTGTCATTTCATATTTCTTCTATACTCCTATTTGGTGCCTTCTTGATAGCAGATATAATTATATTAACTCTAAGAAAGGAACTGAGACCTATTTGAATTTGATGTCCCTTGGCTTTGTTCCTCTCATTACCACTGCTCTCACTAACTTCTCAGAGGGCACATACACAAGAAATATATTTCTGTTGTATCTGCCTGAAAGACATATTGATTTGTAAAGGAAATGACCAACAATTGATTGTGTTGTCACAGTGGACTTTCAGTAGGACTGAAACTGGCAAAGGCTGTAAGATGCTTAAATGTAGTGTTTTATTCACAGGGGACATCAGCATTCTCTACTTGAGGCAATATGAAAAGTTCCCTATTTTCTTCATTGTGATCCAAATTAAAGCAAAGTTTAATTAAAGTTTCATTAAAGAAAGATCTTTTGTAGTCCTGGGTAGCATCTTTTTCTTTGAGCCAAATATGTTGTAGAATGGTGTGCTTTCATCTCCAGTTTTTAATGTTGCACAGAGGGAAGAAAGAGAATAGATACACCATTAATGAGGCATGATGCAGCTCAGCCAAGAGCATAAAGCGCCAGGTGTTCTATCAGTTCTCATCGAGTCTGAATGTGCTGCAGCACAGCACCTAAGAGATCTTCTAATTGGCAGTCTCCTAACACACCGCCACTGTGGGACTTCTCATAGGGAGCTGCTTCTTTAATCAGGCTTCCCTTTACATGCTCATCCCTTCAGCTACTCTTCTTGCACATCAACCTTTTGGATGCCAAGTCTCTTCCCATCTCTCTCTCTCTTGTTAGTTTCTCCACCTCTCTCCTCTGGACTCCCACTCCTTCTACTCCTGTAAATAAGCTTACCCCGCTAGTGTTATCCTCCTTTAAAACATCAGGCAACTCTTCTCATTGTAAAGGTGTGGCACAGCATGCACCCATTCAGTTTTCTGCATGGCCTTTGACAGTATGGTATTATTACCTGTAAATGAATTTCAGTATTACTTCTATAATTTGGAGAAGGGCATATGGAACACTATGAAATTAAAGGACAAATGAAAACGTACATGGTTTCTTAGCTTAGAGTCCCTGAGAAACACACCCTGAAGGAGAACGGTGCATGCAAAGAGATTGCATAGGGATTTCTTAGGGAAGAACACTTAGGAGCATACAAGGAAGCCAAGGCTGGCCAGATCAAGAAGCTAAAATGCATAAGCGAAGCAGAGACTTCTGAAATGGTCTATAGGAAACTCAAGTACTGAGACAGCGCTTTAGACATACGTCCTCTGCTGATTGGTCAATCAGTGTAAGAAGAGTCGTTCTCACAGCCATGGCTCTTGAAGAAAAATGATTCTTAGTACTGTCTGCATTGCTTGATAAGAATGTTAACATTAAGGTCTGTCCACCTCCAATAAATTTAGAACATAGGTTGAGTCTGTATTTGATCCAGCTAGGATCATGTGGACCCCATAAGGAAAAAAACAAAAAAAACACCACAGGACTGTCTTCCAAGGGAGCTGTAAGAACTAGCCACCATGTGTTTGAAAAGATTGGATTTTGAGGCCTTGATTTCTATGTCAAATCATAAAATTAAACACAGGAAAATTTATATGAGAGCATTCTCTTGAAATGTAGATGACTTAATATTCTGGGAAAGAACCTAGGAAATGATCGAACTAGCAGTTAGAAGGACTTCTGAAAACATGGGAGAAAGATGACCCACATCAAGAGTCACTGAAGTGTCAGAATCCTTTTAGCAGATAGGACAGAAAGGAATTGAAAACCTCAAAGACAGTCATGCTAGAATAGACTCATAAGTCTGGATGATGCCCCAAGTGATATTTCATAGACTGGTCATCAGAAATGAGCTTATCAGAGAAGCACACATGTCATTGCAAACCTAAGAGCCAGTTCTCTTCTTTCCTACAAGGCTAACAGGAGGAAAGTCCATTGTAGATATGAATCTGAAACAGTGAGGGCCATGTGGCAATGCTCAGATGAAGGGAACCAAGTGTGCAAAATTAACGTATTGACTACAAAATCTTATTGTAGAATATTGTAGAGATGTAGTTTTAATATTTTTAAAAAATTATTCTTCCCTCATAAAATACATTCTGACTATGGCTTCCCCACTTCCCTTCCCCCTCAGATCTACTCTTTTGTTTTCATTCAGAAAAGAGCAGAACTCCCAGTGATATCCACCAAATATAACATAACAAGATGCAATAAGATTAAGCATAAACCCTCATATTAAAGCTGGATGACAAAAGCAAGTGAGAAAAAGATCCCATGAGCAGGCAAAAGAGTCAGACACACACCACTCGCCTTGGTAGGAGTCCCACAAAAATTCTACCCTGAGCAACTGTAGCATGTAGACAGAGGACCTAGTGTAGACACATGTAGGATCCCTGGTTGGACTTCAGTCTCTATAAGCCTGTTCCTATAAGCCCCGAAGAACTGATTTTGTGTTTAGAGATGTGTTCTTAAAGGCAAAGAACCAGGTACATGATATATTATAATTCAGCTTAAATCTTCACAATTGTAGTAGAACTAGATGATCCAAAGGCTGATGTTTCTTAACTAATTCAAAGATTTCTCATGAAATTTGTAAGTCAAGCCATTTGTTCACACAGTATCAGAGATCTTTTAGCAAGTATACAATGCAGTTCTTTTTAGTCTTTTTGAAAGAGACGTGTCTTTATTTTCTTCAGTAACTATATAACAAGGAATGGGAAACCTGCAAACATATCTGTGGATATTAGCATGGGTCTTAG
>JADRCH010000115.1:3419877-3439060 GCA_019843965.1 Rhynchomys soricoides | reverse complement strand
AGGTGCCATCAGGGCTGGTAAAAGATGCCTTGAGGTACTTTTGCCAAACCTCAGGACTAATGACAGAGGCCCTGTGTATCTGGAGCAAGATCATAATATTTACAATAGAGCCTGGCATGGTATTTGAGAAATAGCTTCTGGACTGCTACTAAGCTTTGTTAATGACACAGTGCTTGGTCATGGAACATCAAGTACTCATACATCATCATAGCAGCTGATTGTCATGAACTGAACAGGAGATATCAAAACCAAGTATGAACAGAACTCTCAGAGGCCAGAACGACGAATGGGAAGAGAATTGTCTTCTGTGCAAAAAATAGAATAAGTTCAATTGACGTTCAACAATTATTATCTTAAAAAGAGAAATATTGTGTTTAATGGTAAGCCTTAACATGCTCCAACACCAGGATTGGCACAGAGTCAAAGTAGTGGTGATGACTGGGGACCCCAGGGAGCCTCATATGGCTAAGATGAGGAAGAAGGCAATCATCAAGCAGAAGTGCTCTCGGCCACAGACAGCAGAGAGCCCGGAGGGGGATAGGAGAAGAGCTGCTGCTCGAGAGTCTGGTTCCCAGCACAGCCAACAACCAAACACAGTTCCAATGCCATTCCCTGATCTAGGCACTCCAACCGTGTTGGCCCCAACATCACTAAACTTCAATGGACTTGGATGCAGTCAATGTTCCAGGAAACAACAAAGGTCTGGAATTACCATCTGGCTACTGGGAGAGGGAAGCTGCTGCAAGAAGGCAGCTTACTTGAGGCCTCTGCTCTCCTCAAGAAGGAAGCAGACACAGGCCACATTAAACTCCTGCTACAGGAGCAGATGAGAACTGTAAAAATGGACAGTGCCTTCGTGGTCTGTTTTTTTTTCAATCTGCACTTCCACTCCCATGCAGTTTTAGCTTGGGCGCACAGTAATCTCAAGGTGACAGACTTGCATTCAATAATTCTTAAATTATTTTATAGGCCATACTCATCAAGGCTATGTCTGAGTTCCATGGTTCCATTGGCTAGTGTGACTATGATCTCAGACTATATTCCCCACCCTCCGACACCACCCCATTCCACCCCACCTTTTTTTCTTTTCAGTCTTGACTTTGGCCATGGCATAAATCACACTACCCCTCTAGCACAATAATAGTGAAGCTAACACTTAGCTTAGTATTTGCCACAGATTTGTTCTACTACGTGTGTCCCACAAGATTTGACTAAGGAAAATGAGTTCCAATATTTGCCTAGGGATTTTCTATCAAATAAATTCAGAAAAATATTGAGTCTCTCTTATAGCTTCATCATTTTGAAATGAGGCTTGAGATGAACCATGAAGGGTAGCTAGCAATTCTCTAAATGAAGAAGATAGCTAAGGACCTTCAAAACACAGAGAACAACTTAAAGAAAATTCAGAAAGGTGAAGAAACCTCAAGTATCTGGATATTATTTAAATGTCTGATTACATCAAGTGAGACATCTAGGAAGAATGGTGAAGCAATTTTCTAAGTAGAACTATAAACATATTCATGCAGATTTTGGCTCGTTTGCTATGTCAATTTAAAGACATAATTTCTGTCCTTATGGCATATGAAAACAATAGGAGACTGTGTTACCAATATGGTTATGGAACCAGCCCAGTACCAGAGCTGTAGAATGGGACTGGGAGGCAGATGGGGGTGGGGCTCGTTAACAGGATGTTATGATTATTAAAATCAGAGGCAATCACAAGGCCTAGTGATAAAAATACAACGTAGATAATTTCATCCTAAGTGGCATCCTGTCCCCTGTCCTTCATGAAGTTTCATTTCTGATTTCTCACTGAGATACAAAAGATAGAGGAAGAAATACATGTTCAATAAAATCAAAACGAAAAAACGAGAACATCCATTTCCTGAAGATGGAGGAAATTTTACTAATCATAAAACTGTCAGAGGTATGTTAAGAAAAACAAAACAAACAAATAAGAAGCAAACAACTGGAACAAGGCTACCCCAAAAGCTGTTGCCTGTACTTGGGATATGTTCCTCTAGCGGGGCTGCCTTGTCTGGCCTCAGTGGGAGAGGAAGTGCCTAGCCTCACAGAGACTTGGTATGCCTGGGTGTGGGGATACTCAAGGGGCCCTGTACCTGCTCAGAGAAGAAGGGGGTGGGGGAACGATTGTGGGAGGGAGTGGCCAGGAGGGGGGCGAGATGCAAAGTGAATGGGTAAAAGTTACATTAAATTAAATTTAAAAAATAGGGAAGCCCTGTTTGTTTGTTTCAATCCATTTGCCCCCTGTCCTTTCTAACTCCCTAGAAACAATACTAGTTAGAAAACTGAGACTAAATCATTTTCTTCGGTCATTGCCCTTTTGACTTTCAAAGTATTGTTTTTTTATACTTCCAAGGTTTTTTTTGGTATTTTTAAATCAATGTGAAGTCGGCAGAGTATGAATAGCAGAGACCTAAGAAATGATGACAGACTGGTAGCAGTTGTTCTCAATCTGTGGCTCATGACTTTTGGGGGTTGAATCCTTTTACAGGGATTTCATATCACATATACTGTATATAAGACATCATTATAATTCATAACTAGCAAAATTACAGTTATAAGTAGCAATGAAAGTAACTTTATAGTTGGGGGTCACTAGAACATGAGGGACTGGATTAAAGGGTCTCAGCATTAGTAAGGTTGAGAAGCACTGGATTATAACATCATTTTTTTTTTCCAATCTGTCTGTTTTGTGCTTCTCCAGTAGAATACATCAGTCCTAGAGCTGGTGAAGTCCAGGATTATTGGCTTTCATACTGTATAATAACAAGCATAAAGAACTACATATTGAGAGAGCAAGAAAGAACTAAGCAAGTTCTATGATAAATGTAGTACAGAGGTTGCCAACTCACACGACAATAAGGACATTAAGCTATTGGTGTGGGCACAGTTCTCAGGGCACAGTAGCTATGGCTCCATCTCTCAGAACTGGTACACTGAAGATTAGTCACCAACTTATACATTTGGGAGTACACATTTAATCATAGTACACCATTTGAATTTTGGGTTTCCGTAAATAGTTTACTGTGGAATGAGGCAGAGCTCGATGTTTCAATAGGATGCTTAGCATTTTGTGTGTTATAGACTGTGGGTGAGTGAGAGAGAAACATGACGGACCACTAGACAGAACTCATCACACCTGAACCGGAGGCTAACTATGAATGCTGGAAAGCAGCAGCAAATTTCAACGTGTCACACGCTGTGGGATAGAGTTTGATGACTCCTGAATTGCTAGGGTTATAGCAGATACAGTGGTCCCAGGGCTGGGGAGGCAGAGACAGGTGGTCCCTGGCACTCACTGGTACGCCAGCCTAATCTACTAAGCAAGTACTAGGCCAGTAAGAGAGTGGATGTCAAAAAAACAAGGTATAGGACATCTGAAGAATGACACTAGATGGAGGTCACAGAGAGTGGCCTCTATACATACTCCTGGCTCTATACTGAGTCACTTCCATTTTTCTACTGAACTTACCTCTCAAACTTTTATCAGCAAAACTTATACCTAATTGCCTGATTGAACACGGTCTAGGCACAATCACGCTGATGTCCAGCTGATGACTCCAGTACTCTGCCAGACTAAGCAGAGTACATTCTTACATAAGATATGTGCTCAATTGGTCTTCTTTATATATGTACTTATGCTAGATTTACACATTGGCTGTGCGTACATATGGAGCTGCCGAGTGCTATGCTTCAAACATTGTTTAGTTCAGTAAGAATTTTTTTTCCATTTTATCTTAGGTGGAACTGGATATTCCAACATGAATCAGAAACTTTCCTTTTTTCCAAACAAAAAAGGAGAAGTTGTGTGATATTTTCTTACTTCCATTTATATTGAAGCAGGTCGTGATCATATGATTATTGATATGCTCAGGTTTCATCCTCTGAAACATAGCCCTCTGTTCAATTTCTGCTTTTTTTATTGGGTCCTTAGAGTAAAATCTTAAGGGTTCATCAGAAAGTCAGTTGTATTATATGGTGTTTTGCTGGGACAAACACATTAAGGAACATTTCACTGCAGTGGACACAGGTAAAAGGCTAAGACAGACTTCTGAAAAAATGTTTCACAGACACAGGTAAAAAGATGTTCTGCTAAAACAAACACATAAAAGGACACATGATAAAAGATTCTATGCTAATGGCATGCATGTATTGGTCCACCTTACATTACATAGCTGAGCTCCATTTGTTGGGACTCCATAGAAACACACCAAAAAACTTCTGATGGTGTGCTGCAGCTTCTTGACGCTTCCTCGAACTTGGGTGGATTGGCAGAATGATGCCAGCTGAGACAGACATCATTCTGAGTTTTCTCAGATGCTGTGACAAGACCCATGGAGGACACATGATGATTGGAGGGAATATAAATAGGACTCAACAGACTATAGGAGAGCTTGTCTTACTTACATAGCTAAATGTTTCTTGGTCTCTGTCTTCACTGATCGTCACTTAGCTGAGAAAGGCACTGCCAAGAACTTCTCCTGGCGTTCCGGCTGGTCCCTCCTGCTGACTCAACTGAGGCCTGGCTGTTCCCACTAGGTCATGCCTCTGGTACTGCTACCCCAACACTACTGAACTGGACTACTTGTATGTCCTTGAAGTGTATGCGAGTAAGATGGAGCTGCTGCGGCTGCTGACCTGTGAACTAAACTGCTGATTTCTTGACAATGCAGATGGGGTCTGCTTCAAAGAACCATTTTAAACAAGTCCACTTCCCCCCAACCCCATATCCTTTCTTTTCCACTACCTCTGGTGGGTGGTGGGCAAAGGAGAGGTTAAAATGTTTAAGAACCATCATTAAAAGTAGGTTTTAAAAAATTAAAACTATAGGTCCTTTCTGTTAATTATAGGAATTTTATACATTATAGATACCAGCTTGAAGTCAGTAGAATTACAAATATTATTTTTTTCAGTTTCTGTCTTGTCTTTAAACTCAACTCACAATATCTTTTATCGCAAACATTTAATTTTTAGTGCAAAATAATCATTTTTATGCTTCTCTTTTGTGTACCTGATTTCTTCTGTTTTCTTTACTGAGCAAATAAAAACATTGGAGTAAATACCATAATAAATACGATAAGTCTTGGTTCAGTTGGGAAAAAAGCTACAATGTGTCTTGTAGGCCACGTACTGAATGCATTTGTCTTGGACAGCTTTCTTTTTCTTCTCATGTGAAGAGGTCATCTACATTTACAATGCAATTAACACATGAAAACGTTTTAGAGATTTTTTTTCTCCCTATTAGTAAGTTTGAAGTTAAATTTCAGAAAAGTTCTGCATTAAATGGATTGATAACACCAGGAGTATCAGAAAGAATCTTTACTGCAGTGGAGTAAACCACCTCAACAATTCAGCTTGCTTTCTGTGGGCTTGTGCATGCCTATTTTGAATTTACTTTTGAACTCCTATGTTATGCTTATCAGTTAAGTCTAATAGTATTTAAATAAAAACCAAGTAACCCACAGGCATCTGAAATGCATGCATATTCATAAGCTTGAAAAAGAATGTCTTAAAAAAATATACAGGACTAGAACTCAAGTGTGCTAAAAGACAATCTCTGCATGCTAAAATAAACTAACGTTATACAGATGGACAGAATAAAACATCTCCAGTTTATGTCTTTCAGACCATTCAAACTAACAATTGTTTGGTTAAAGTATTGGCAAAATCTTTATGTCTTCCATTTAGTGATAGCTGGATCAAGAAAGGCTAGAAAAGGTCATGCTATTGCCAAATTAATTTAGCATTAAAGCATGAAAGGGTGTCTTCAACTGTTCAAGGCATATATTAATAGCTTAGCAAATTATGGCCTGGACTCACCAACTGGCATTATAATACAGTTATTTAATTTGGAATTTTATCATTAAACCTAATTTTTCAATGACTTTATTCTGTGTATTCTTCCACCACATAAAATAGTTCTCCTGTTGCATAAATATAATTGAATAATAAAGGTTATATGAATGCCCACTCTATGAACATCCTTATAAACCTGTATAAAGAATATAGGAGTCATTTTCCACTGAGCAAATCTTGGTTTTCTGTTTTCAATAATATTTACTGTCTTTGAGTTTTCTTTGGTTTCAGTAATATTATTTGAATATTAGTAGGTTAAATACATACCTTCTTAATAGTTAAAATATGGAATGACTTAAATAGTAGAATGAAAGCATGGGGTGGGATAATCTAGCAGTAGGGCTAAACTCCACAGCTGACACAAATTGATTCCCCCTTTGCTCAGCTGCCCCTTTTGTGCTTGAAGTCCTTGAACTGACCTTACCTGAGGTTATCACCTTTCGAGAAGGAACTTGCTGTTCTCTGGCCCACCTCCACAAGTATCCCTGCTTCTAGACCTCTTTCAAAAGTCTGAATATGCTGAGAGCTCTAGGGGACCAATTATGAACCTTAGAGGAGGCAGCTTACATCAGAACCCTTGTGAGGTTTCTCTTCTCTACTGCAGTAGACCAGCAGACATTAGGAACATGACTGCAAGAAGTGATACTTAGGCATCAGATGAGGGAAGGGAGAATGTGATTTGTGAAATCTTTGAAAAGTTGTCATAAGCAGGCTGTGGCATCTGTTTATGACTGGGCTTGAGTGTTAGAAATGCTTTGCTTGGGCAATGACTGGTCAAGCTATCCCTCTTGCATGGTTGGCCCATGCAGAAGACACAGCAGCTGTGACAATGGCAGTGATTGCTGCAGGCTTACTGAGAGGGTGTCTTTTCCAAAGCTGCTGCTGCATGCTTGAAGGATTCCACAGCAAGCTCTAGCAACTGTTGGTCTTCCATTAAGCTGAGGAAAAAGTGATTTTCTCTTCCCTTCCCTTTTCCTTCTTTCTCTTCTGCTTTTTTCCCATGTTGTCAACAAGTGAAGAGATCTAGAAAGCAAAAGAGTCTCTTTTGCTTCCCAAAGAGACTGCTCTTTGCCTCACTGACTTGCATGGAAGCTACAACAAACAGATGTATTTGTAAGACCTTGAGAGCAGTGAGCATTCTAAAAGCCAAAGACTGCCAGAGAGGAGAAAACAGGTTAAGCAGGATAATGGGGCATCGCTAACTTTCCTAATTGGATGCTATTGAACTGGGGTGTATCAAAATGGAGCCTTGAAAATAAAAGGCATAAGAATGCCAAGGAGGGAAGACGAGTGTGGGTGGGTGCGTGGGTGGGAGAATACCCCTATAGTGTCAGGGGAAGGGGGAGGAAATGGGGAGGTTCCAAAGGGGAGATCTGGAAAGGGGGAAACATTTGAAATGTAAATAAAGTAGGAAAAATTAAAAAAAAAAGAAAGAAAATAAAAGGCATGTACGGTAATGCATGTGCCCTATATTCAAAACATACGTTCAAACAAACAAAAGAATGCTTGGTAGACTTCTTTGGTATTTGAGAACAACTTATACATGACAAAGTTTTGGAAGAGTCTTAGCTGACCTTGCTCACAAGACAAACAAGGAAACTACTATTCTATGCCCTGGTGGGCTGGTGCCAGAAGTGTTTTTAGTAGATCAGGAAACTACGTATGTGATATGGCAGAAAAACACAATCAGGGTATGTTTTTACACTATTATGGAGACTTTTCTATAATTTTGAAGTAAAGCTATTCTTCTTTACCTACTAATTCTTCTGATAAGAAGTAACTCCTGGTTTTGCCCTGGACATGTGTATAGAATGAATGCTTGACCTTAGGGTGATAGTTGGCCAAGGTACCTGAGATGGCCATGTTACGTTTCTAAGAAACTATAAGTTAGAAACTACTATCAATTACTACTGAAATATACAAACCTTTGCTTGAAAGTATAGGTGCACTGTGTAGATCCTCTACTAGGGGTTCCATACTGCCAGCTCTCATTTACTAAAGACTGGCAAGTTCATTAGTAGGGTCCATGATCCAGAAGAGAGATCATTTAAATCCATATATTAGAAAGTGGTAATATCTACAGTGCTAACATCTACAGAAGTAGATTGATATGGTATTTGTGGATATAGAACTCTCAATAACACTAGAAAGGGTAACATATATCTGATTTATAGTCTGAAGGAGTGCATGTCATTGTCTTCTTTATTTGGCAAAGACATATCTGAAGGTACAGATCTTTACTAAAGCAGACATCTCTAATGTGATTAAAAAAAACCACAAACTCAATTTTCTATAGAGTTGAGGTAGGAGAGTTGTTTCGTGACAAAGAGACTAAGTACAAGTTGTCTAGATGAACTTCTAAAAGATTTAAGACTATGTTCTTCTGTGCTTGGGCTTTTGACAAGACTCCACTGTGGAGGAGATTGTCAGCACTTCGGTGAGCAGTATGATCCACTCTATGTCAGTCACTTTCTCTGGCAAAGATGTCTTGTCCATGCTTTTTCTGAACAGCATGCTCATGGAATAAGGGATGCATGATTGTCCATAGGCTCTGCCAATGTTAACCTCATTATCATCAGTCAAAAGACCAGTTTGTTAGAAATGACTCCTACTGGACTCTTACCAGCTTAGGCCAGTCATCAACTATATGATGATAGTTCAAACACTTCTAATTTTCTTCTGGGATTGATGAGTCCATACATTTAGTTTCTATTTTATGTCTGTTGTGCTTTTGTTAATAAATGTCTAGCTCATCATATATAAGGTCTATGGTCTTATGGAAAGATAAGAGGCCCATTGAAGCCTTCATTTCCTCAGTAATCAGAAAACATCAGATTAGATGCTTAGAGTGGCATCAATCCTATAGAATGTGTCTTATAAGTGGCCTTTTTCTCAATGCCAGAAAATATAGATTGTAAGAACAAGGGAAAAAGAAATGAGAATGGCTTCCTCATTCTTGGAGTTAATGAACTTCTTCCCAAGCCTCTGCTCCTTTCCCTTAGACTCTATTAGCTTAGAGGTTTGAGAACCTAATGGTGGGATATATCCACTCAAGAACATACCAATGGCTTCATTAAATTGCAGTTGAAGCTACTCTTGTCCATAATAGGTAATATTTGCCATTTACGAAAATAACATAGATAAGATTCTTAGGCTGGCTGGGATAATTTTTTGTAGTTATTTGGAGATATAGAATTGTCGTTATGTCAGTTATAGTAGAGAGCTCTTTCTCCCTGGTAGAGGCAGCTGTGTGTGCAGAGAAGTTCAGAAAAACCAGCCAGGCAGACACTAATGAATGAGGCCTTAGGCAACCTCATCAGACCAATAACTGAAAATCAAGTAAAGAATTACTAGCGGAAGGCAAGAGGTGCAGAGAGGGCAATGGAGGAAGGAACTTACTACGTCCAGATGTGCACTCATAATGGTTATAGAAGGCAAGATTGTGATGTCATTAATGCTTTACGTACTGTGGCAATTCCATTCACACACAATTACCTTTGTTTGCTTTTTTACTCTCTTAGTTAAAATGCTTAGTAGATAATATTTAAAAAAATGTTAAATTGGTCTGTAGCCAATACCATACTATGAGAGAGCTAAAGGAAGCTTATTGATATATTACTGGGCAAAGGTCTTGATTGTTCTTTAATGAAGATGATTAGAATATGGGGTGCACAATAAAATACCACAAACTGTGTAGCATATGAACGAAATATTTATGTTTTTTGTTCTAGAAGCTGAAAAATCCAAGACCAGGGTTAGCATCATGGTGAGCTTCTAGTGAAGGATTGTTTCCGACAGACGTAACCTTCATTGTGCCTTCATACTACAGATGTGAAGAATCTCTCTGGAATTTCTTTTCACACAAGGAATTTTCCTTGCACAATCCCTCTACCTTTATGACCTAGTCATCTCGTAGAGGCTGTTCCTAATTCAGTCTTGTGTAGGAAGACTTCACTGCAGAAATTCATTGAGGGAGTAAACATTGATACTGTGTCATTTAAGAATGGAAGGGAAATACAATGACATCAGAGCCAAAACATGCACCATAATTGGCACCTACTATGTGTCCTGGTTGCCTTGCTTATTTGACTGGCTTTTCTTTTTTTTTTTTTTTGGTTTTTGGTTTTTTTTTTTTTTTTCGACACAGGGTTTCTCTGTGTAGCCCTGGCTGTCCTGGAACTCACTCTGTAGACCAGGTTGGCCTTGAACTCAGAAATCCACCTGCCTCAGCCTCCTGAGTGCTGGGATTAAAGGTGTGCGCCACCACTGCCTGGCCTTTGACTGGCTTTTCTATTATGCTTCTCTTCTCACTACTACCGCATCTCCTTGAATCCATAAACCTTTCCTAGATTCTTTTTGGCAAGATGGTTCTCATGTTTCTTGCTACTGACCACTCATTTATCAATATTGACTACTGTGTACTAAATTAACCATTTTCACACTTTTTAATGTATTGTGTTGGAAACATCTAACGTTTCAAGTGTGCTAAATAAATCAAAGAGAAAGTTACCCTCCATTAGATCCCCAGGGAAGGAGGTCTCTTCCCAGATTAGAGGTTCCAATGGCTCTTGCAGAAAAGACAATCAGAAGAACTGGACCACACCAGGTCTTTACACTGCATAGGCACTAGGTAACCTGTACATCCAGGATGGATTGTTCTGTTGTATTTTCTTCTAAAAGCAAGGCAAACGTCTGTCAAAACCAAACTATCTTTCTAAATACAACTTTTAATTCATAAGTAGAAATATACCAATAGCCAATAGACATGACTCCAAGCAGATATGCAATCTAGAGCTATATTAATTTGCAGATTTTTCCTCTGTCAATGACAGCTTTACTGCAAAGAGTTTCTAAAGCTTTCTTGTCACATTTGGAGAAGTCCAAGGACTATGAGTGAGTATGCCCTCACTTTTGAGCTCCATGAAGGAAAAGTCTAGCATTTTAGATTCCTGTATAAAACAATTTCAAAGGCTCTCGGACTGGATTCAATATGAAAGCAACACATCCTTTTATTCACTGACCTGACAGGACTACGGAAGCTGCTTAGGAGAAAACACAAAATCTTTCAGAATACTCTGAGCATTTCCACATGTTCCTTAAGGAAGCTCAGTTGGTGTTCATTTTGAAAACTTTACTTTGGAATGACTAATATTTACCTATTGACCATTGTTCTGACTTTACCATAGTATACTAGTGTTTCTCCAGAACCCTAAAAGTTATTTTAATAATATTCACAGAAAAAAATCTAAAATATAAGGTGAGAACAGTGCTGGGCAAAAGCCAGTTCTTATTTAGCAGGGAAGAGAACAGAACCTAGAAATTAGTATCTTATATGATTAGGACCAAAGTTAAAGATTACCCAATTTTTGCACCCCAAACAAACCTTTTTTTCTGCAATTAATCATAAAGAAAGCAATAACAATACCAGTAGATGTGATGTAAAACTTAGAACTTGTGTCTTTGAAAGAATGTAAGAAAAGTAAAGCAAGTTGAAAGTGTATGTGGTGGTTTAGAAAGAGGCATGCTGGTAAGACAACAGCAAAATAAATGAAGTTAGTCTATTGTTTAGACCTAGTAAGTCAAGGTTCTAACGGTCTAACCTCTGCCTTTGTCTAATTAACCTGTTATTCTTGCTTTGGTCCTCCTTCCTCTGGATTATCCTCTGCCCTCCCCCCACTCCCTTAACCTTTCCCTGTCTCTGGCACTTTCTGTCTCCTCTGCTGAAGCTGTTTCATTATTTGTTTTGTAATTTATTTCTTTGTTGTGTGTGAATTGGGGGCCAACTGTGGCTCCTTATCCTCTGCTTCTCCCCTCTTAGAGTGTCCAGATGCTGCTATGTGTTGGACTTGAAGAATAAAGCAGAAGCTATAACAGGTTGGGGGGGACAGGGGGGGCTTCTCTGAGGATCTTAGTGTTACAGCTCTTTTAGATGAAGGCCTTTTCCGAGGATATTCAGGGAAGCAGCTCCCTTAGACAGTCTTAGCTTGTACACCTTACAGGTTGTGGCAGAGTGCTGTATACAAACTTTGGAGAGTATGAAGGAATTTTGGGGGTAAATGAAAATCATTGGCTGGAGTTTAAGATATTATGAATGCCTCATTTGTATGTGGAGGTATTCCAGGAATCCCAGGTATGTGACAGGCGGATTCTTACTGGGAAAAGAGAAAGTTGAACTGGAAGGTCTGCCAAGCTACTCACCCTGCCCCAGGTAGAGCGAGTGAGGGCTGGGGATCCACAGACATGGTCAGAGAAGGGGAAGCCCTCTTGGTAAAGGGAGTCCTCCATTTTGCAAAGAGCTCAGAGGAGCTATCTGGTCATGGTAGACTGTGATCTTAATTAACAGGGTTTCCCCACATTTGTTTACATTTATTATCCATTTTATTGGAGTCTATTTTGTTGTACATGATGATAGACTACATAAAACCTTTTCCTAAAAGTGTTTGTGACTTTGACCATATTCATCCCTCAACTGGTTCTTTCTCCTCCCTCTCCTTCCAGTCAAATCTTATTGATTCTCCTAGACAGTCTTAAACTCATGTGCTGTGTAATTGTGTGTGTGTGTGTGTGTGTGTGTGTCCAAATTTCCACAAAATTCAGGACTCATAGATGAGAAAAAAAGCATGCAGCATTTGTCTTTCTGAAGCAGAAAGTCACGTTTGAGTTGAACTCAAAATATTTCTGTTTAGACACATTTGGCTTAGAGCAAAGATTCACATTCAATCCTTGGCTCTGAGAAATCTTGCTGGATCATTGTTTCCTGAACTGTCTGATTGCCTCCCCCAGGAAGTCTTCCCCTTCTTGGTTCACAAAAAAGTGGGCAAGCATCACAAGGATGTGCGTGCTGAGAAGCCAAAACCCAGTTTGCAGTCATTAATGGGTTGATGCAGCCAGGGTAAATGCCAAATTGCTAGGCCTTGCTTTTACATCATTTCCTTCTGAATAACACCTCTTGCTTAACAAAATTTTACTTTTGCTTAATCACAGCTTCTTACAGCATAGATGGGAATCTTTCCAATGCAATGTACAAGCAATATTTATGAAATGGCTGTAAATTTACGTGAGATAACCAGACTTCTTTTGTGTTGTCTCCTAGATGTCTGATGTAGGATACTTAGGAAATTGAGAAGATCGGAGAATTCCCAAGAAAGCATAATTTAATTATAATTTTTCTTTCCTAAAACTAAATATAGAGGATCGCACAGGAAATCACATAGCTTTTGTAAATGAGTTATTTTGTGCTTTTTTCTCATCACACTGTGTCTGTGAAAGCATCTGTCTTCACGTGTTGGTAATGTGTCTGTGTTTATTAGTCTGCTTGGGTCAACCATGATTTGCAATGTTTATATTCACAATAACCATACCCAGTGCATGTTCTTGGGACAGGAACTCTTGCAATGGTTCCCATTTGCTTTCAATCACTAACAGATGCACAGTGTATGATCATGTCCTTTTAACCTGCCAAAGGGATTAGAGGAATTCTGAACTCTAAACCAAATGATTCCTGTGGGTCGCCTGTCTTTACTTCTTGAACCTGAAGGGTAAGAGTCTTGGTAACACTATCCAACTCTCATCTTAATGTTTGACTCCATTTCCTTTGTTTTTTTCCTCCTAAGTTTCAGACTCTGTAAATGCATGTCTTTTAAAACATTTTTTCTGCATGTCAGTTGGTGTGGGAAGTATCAAATTCAAAGCCCATCTTGAAACTTCTACTACTACTTCAGGTGGCTTTTAAAAAGGCCCTGTAGGATCATGTAATATCCAGGTAATTGTAGTCAAGAGGCTTTCGGGGTGATGGGGTGGTGAAGTAGTGGTGATGGTGGGGTGGCAGTAGCCACATTGTAATTCTGACTTAAAGCCAAGAAATCCGCTTAGTGTCTTGACTTTCTATCAATAAATAGTAGTTCTCAGAGATCATGGCCCAAATCTTCCCATCCTAGTTTACTTTGCCTCAAGTTCTACCACTCAACATGATCTAATTTTCAGTCTGGGTGTATGTGCATGTATGCATGTGCACATGCTCATATCCATTTGGTTCCTTAATCAACCTGAGTATGTAAAAAGGGAGAGGTACAAACAGCTCTTTGAGGAATGACATGACAAAGCAGAAATGGGAGAGTCTGAGCATACTAAACATAGAAAATTGGAGAATTAAAGAATGAAGATAACCAAGGAATAGACTAGAAAAAAATGTAAAAAGGAAAGAAATATAATCCCCAGCATGACATGCTATACTGGCTAGCCTTCTCTCAACTCCACACACGGACTAGAGCCATCAGAGGGGAAGGAGCTTCGTTTGAGAAAATGCCTCCAGAAGATCTAGCTGCAAAGCATTTTCTTAGTGCCTGATGGGTAAAGGCTCACAGCGTGAGTGGTGTCATCTCTGAACTATGGTCTTGGGTTCTATAATAAAGCAAACTGAGCAAGCCCTGTGAAACGAGCCAATAAGCTGCACCCTTCCATGGCCTCTGGATCAGCTCCTGTCTCCAGGTTCCTGCTCATTTTGAGTTCCTGTTTTGATGTCTGTCCATGATGAACAGCAATCTGGAAGTGTAGGAGGCCAAATAAAGCCTTTCCTCCCCAACTTGCTTCCTGGTTACAATGTTTCATCATAGCAATAGTAACCCTAATTAAGACATTTCCTTTAATGTTTTTCTTCAAACGGGAAATCCCAGTATAGAGAATTTTATTGATTAATCTTCACTTGGATCCTGAGTTCAATTCTAGCCAAGAAAGAAAAATCCTGCTCAGGAGAGAATCTATTTCTTTGCTGCAGCACAGCTGTTTAGATGCAGAGAGTGGTGGGGTCTCTATGACTTAGGTCATTTCCTCTGGTCTTTTCCAAAGCCATTCTAAAATTAGGTAAGCACTAAATTGAGATTACTCCCAAAGTCCTATGATTATCACAAAATAGGTTTTGTAGTTTAGGATGCACCAGCATAGAATCTTGTCACTTGGCCAAACAAATTAGCCCTTTACTTTAAAAGCTCCCTGTATTTACAAAAAGCAACTAATGATAAATTTCCTATTTGTTACCAAATTTATGGGTCACAGCCTGTATCCCACAGGCCAGGTTTGACCTCACCCATCTCAAGAAACCAAGTAAGAGAGACAAATGAATAATGAAGAGCAGAATCAAACACGATTTATTCAATGTGGCCACATTGAGAAGAAAGACAAAGAAATCTGGGGTCTTCCTCACATTTATCATGGAGGAGGTCATTTTCATTTGAGTGTGGGGTTTAAACAGAAAACGAGAGGTGTGTATATCTAACCCCACCACTGCCTCAGATCCCAGTGTCTCCTACAAGGAGAGATAAAGCATAAGATCTTGTGCCAGTTCTCCCTTGCCTTCTCTGACTGTCCCCAGGATTTCAGCCCTTTCTTCTCCAGCAGATTCCTAGGGAATTGTAATTTTGTGGGGCTATTCTTTCAAAAGGTCCCTTTCAAATACCCTGCCAGATGGGCTACATATTCATTTGCTTTTAACTTCTTATGTGGGCGCTCCTTAGATATTGTTGGAAGACATTGAGCTGTTTTGTAAGTTTTATTTCAAAACAATAAATGTGCTTTTGCTGTTCTGGGTAAGAGTTGTATGACTGCTATGGGTTGTGAGTCCAAATTCATACAATTAGTAAGTATTCCAAATTTCTAAAACTAATTATTTCTAATCAAGATTGTTATGGTAACCCAAAGGCACTTTCTAAGTTCCAGACAATTACCAGTACAATAAAAGATTATCTTTTGGGTTTTTTAAACTTACATTTTGAGGAAAGCTCATTATAAAAAAAATTTCCATGACATTTTCATCAGCAGACTTACACCCGCCCATCGGAGATCTAGTGTCTAACTTCCCTATACCCACTGAAGCATGGCTCTTTCTCACTGTTGTAGAATTTACAGCTAATTTATTCTGACCAGGTATTAACCTAGAACTCTGGGTGTCCCCACTAGTTCATGGATTCACTCTGTGATACTGAAGCTGGCTGAGAGTGACACATTCTCCCTGTTTCTCTGGCAAGTGTGGCCATCTTGATTTACCCAATCAGGCACAGATTAAATGGAAACAAAATGGTGTATCAAAACATAGATTCTGTTTCCTGCTCCAAGGCTCTGTGCTTTTCTAAAGACTGCCAATGGCCAAGATTTTTGTTTTGTTTTTAATACCAAAGTTATTTTGTTTTAAATTTCCCCTTTGGCATATTGAAGTTTATTTAAATGCAGGTGGGACATCTCACAACAAAATGTGAATTGAAATGTTCTCTCCTGGAGGAAGGTTGAAGGCTCACTAGACTCAAGATGTTAACCACATAAGCCTAGGAAATCTAGAACTAGTGAGACTCACATGACCCTTTTCTAACTAAGAAGATGAGACTCGGACATGTTGACCTGCCTACAAGTCATGTAGGAAACTCCAGAGAGGCATCATCTATGAGTCTGCATCCAAGGTTGGGTGGGCTTTTTAGTGCTACAATGGCTTTTGAAGCTTACTTACTCCTCTAAGTAACTCCTTCGCTCATGCTCCTGTGAACAACTGCAATGATAAACTTATTGGTTTGCCAGGGTGGGCCTTGGTAGCATCAAGTGTTTGATCTGTCATCAGTGTCCTGTCTGGGGTGAGTAAGTGTTTAGTCACATCTCTGCAGGTGAAATCACACAACAGCTTTGAATGAAAACTGTAATGTCTACAATTAAATATCTTTGTGGAATCATGTAGCCATTAGTGGCATCACATTACCTAGGGAGACATAATCAAACACCAATTTGTCTTACACAGGGCAATGACAAAGCTCAAAGAAACTACAGCATCTAGCTCTAGCTTCATAAAGCAATTATTTTATTGGGGTTACTTACAGGAACACGGGTGAGGGGTTACTTATAGGAACATGGTTAACTCAAAAGCTGTAGCTCTGAAGAGTCCATCTAGGCATGGGTCACAGTGCATGAAGAGCAAGTCCTGCATGTTCCCTGTACAACCTACAGCCAGCTCCATGAATCTCCCTAGCAGTAGTCTGTTGCTCTTGTAGACTTGTCTCCATCTAACTGTGACTGTGTAACTCTGTACTGAGCTGTCCAAGCTTCAGTAGCCCTGCCTTCTGAGCTTCCCTCTTTCTTCCAGGATGAATATTTCAGTTGGAAGGAAGTAGCTATGTGATATATTGTTACTATGAACTCACGCAGGCATTCCAAACATTGCTGGCACACAGTATGTTCACAAATAATGTTAGCTACTCTTTTTATATTGTGTCACTATTCACCCGATTCTTTCTGTGTGGCATTTCTCATTCGGAAAAAAAAGAGCAAGCTGCACTTCAGTCTGCTCCACCTGCAGAGCAGAGTAAAATGAAAGAGTGGACCCCTGCTGGGATGACTCCAGTTCACTGGGGCCTTTCAAATTATAGCTAATAATTTTTGAACATTAATATGTGGTTTTATAAATTGTATCATAATACTCTCCTAAAAGGTTGAAGAAGTTGGTATTATTATTATTATTACTTTGTACATACGTGTGTGTGTGTGTGTGTGTGTGTGTGTGGTGTTTGTTTGTCTGCTGTATGTGTATGCTCTGTGTATGTGTCTGTGTGTGCTATGACATGTGTGTGAAGATTAGAGGACAACTTTTGGGGTGATCCTCATCTTTCCAGTTTGTTTTGAGGAAAGAACTCTCTTGTCTTTGCCCTGCATTTGGCCAAGGTAGCAAGCCCTAAATTTCCAGATGATTCTCCTATCTCTGCTTCCCATTTTCTCCTGGAGGCCTATGGTGACACATGCACCAATCACATCCAGCTGTATGTGTTTTTTAAGGACTTACTCAACTCATCTACCTTGTGGAGTAAGCCCTTGAACTCAGATATCTCCCCCAGGTCTATTTTTATTTACAAAATGAAGAAAATGTATTTGGGAGCAGTTAAATTGTCTATACCTGCACTATGTATGGAAAAGACCTGAGCCCATGTGCTTCCCTTTGGAAGTAAGCTCCAGGGTCTCAGTTACTGATGTCCCAACAAAGTATCTGGGGCATAAGAGGCCTTAGTAGACATTGTTTGAATGGTCTTGATTACAGTGATCTATATGGTTGTATGTTTGTTATTTTGTGGGACACAGGGAGTGGTAGGGACAGTTATAGAATATAGAATCATCATCATCTGTCAAATATCAATCCCTTCCCTTTGGAGGTTTTCTTTTACTTTTGTACTATAACAGCCTTATAGAAAAGGCATTATGCTAGCATTACAACTGAGCATCCGAGATCCAGACTAGTAAGATCTGTGCAAGATTGTACAATAGAAGACAACCAGGATGGACCCTAGGGCAGTCTGATGACAGTATTCTTCAGGCTATGTTGCAGCTTTTTTTTATAACAGTAACAACAATAATAATAACTATTGTTGTTGTTGTTGTTATTATTATTATTATTATTATTATTATTATTATTATTATTATTATTATATGTTTAGGGGACAGGGTAGCTTGAATCAAAATAGCCGCCATGGGTCCATAGGGAGTGGCCCTTTTAGGAGGTATGGCCTTGTTGGAACACATATGGCCTTGTTGAAGGAAGTAAGTCCCTAGGGTTCGGCTTTGAGATTTGAGAAGTTCAAGCCAGGCCTGGTGCTTTACTGTCTCTTCAAGCTGTTTTCTGATCCATACGTAGAATTCCCCGCTGTCTTTTTACCACCATATCTGCCTGTTTAATGCCATGCTTCCCACCAAGATGATAATGGATTAAACCTCTGAAATGTAAGCTAGTCCCAATTAAATGCTTTCCTTTCTAAGTGTTTCCATCATCATGGTGTCTCTTTACAGCAATGCAAACCCTGACTAAGACAGGGGTACCACATGCAAGCCTGGCATTTGCAGAAGTCAGAAAGGGTGTGAGATCCCTTAGAACTGGAGTTACAGACATTAGTGAGCCATCATGTGGGAATTGAACCTGGGTTCTCTAGAAGAGTAGTGAGTGCTCTTAACTGCTGAGCCAGCCGTCTCTCCGTTCCCACCCCATGCTTTGTTGTTAAGGATTTGGGGATGGTAAAGACCTTATTATAGCTATCTTTGTCTTTGTGGGTTCTTCTCCGTCCCTTTTCTCTCACCTACTAACACTAGATAGGAGAGAAAAAAGGTATAGAGGAAAAGAAAGAGATCCCTGAACAAAGTCAGCATTTGGAAAGGGAGCAATGTTATCATTAGACTACTTCCTTCTAATTAGGAACATTGAGTTCCTGGGGGAAAGTTTTATCTTTGCTATCTGGATATCTAATTTCTCCTTCTCCTTCTCCTTCTCCTTCTCCTTCTCCTTCTCCTTCTC
>JADRCH010000115.1:3384772-3419867 GCA_019843965.1 Rhynchomys soricoides | reverse complement strand
TTCTCCTTCTCCTTCTCCTTCTCCTTCTCCTTCTCCTTCTCCTTCTCCTTCTCCTTCTCCTTCTCCTTCTCCTTCTCCTTCTCCATCTCCTTCTCCTCCTCCATCTCCATCTCCTCCTCCTCCTCCATCTCCTTCTCTCCTCCTCCTCCTCCCCCTTCTCCTCCTCTTTCTCCTGCTTCTCTTTCTCCTTCTTTTTCCCTTCTCCTCCTCTCCTCCTCTTCCTCCTTCTTGTCTTTCTTTGCACATGACTACTTAGCAAACCATGTCCAAAAACAACCAACAACCCTGCCCTACTTCTCAGGGCCCTAGCATTTATATATCCTTTTAAAAGTTCCCAGAAATCCAAGAGTCACACAATCCCAGAAACTATCTATAGCTGGCAAAATCATACCCCTGCTAGTGCATGAAGCAAATTGTAGTCAGATGCTGTGGTCAATCTGAAGGAGTCCCATATCCCACACCTGGGATTAAAACAAAAACATATTCTTGTATTTTTGTGTTTTTTAAAAAAGAAACCAAAATTCCAAATTTGTCACTATACCTTATTACCTTTTTATCTCTAACGAAGAGAACAATGTTGATCCCATGGGATCTGAACAGCTATTTGCCTACTTGTTAACTTCCACAGAGACAAGCTGCTTTCTTCATGTTTTAATCTACAGCATCTCTCCTTTTGATTGCTTCTCTGTCTCCTGCCTCCATTATTCTGTACACCTAGGTCTTTCTTTCCCCTTACCTTTTCTTGGTCATTACTTTTGTTTTTAATTCTTATGACATTTGTTTTTTGTTAAATGTGTGTGTGTGTGTGTGTGTGTGTGTGTGAACGCATGCACAAGCATGTGAACACATGCCGTGGCACACCAGAGGACAATTTGAGAGGTCAGTTCTTTCTTCCTACTATGTGAGTCCTGGGGTTAGAACTTAGGTCTTCAGGCTTTCCTGCTAATCATCTGCGTTTTCCTACTAAGCCATCTTGCCAGTCTTATTTGTTTTGATATGGAGTCTTTTTGTGTTTTCCAGGCTGCTTTTTGCTTCATGAATAGTGGGATTATACATACGTGCTACCATGCTCGACCTTTTTCTAACTTTAAACTCACAACTAATCAGCTGGGCTGCACAAAGGCTTCCCAGGTTATTCAGCCTTAAACCGATGCTTCTCCATGCACGCCTGCTTCCTCCACATCACTCACTCAGCACCTATGACTGACTTTGGCTGGCAGCTTTCCAAGGTTCGCAAGCTTCCCCCTCCCCCTTCACTGGTTACAAACTCCTTCAGGGCCGGAACTGTTTTATAGGAAAGTGTGCTTAACATACTCACCAAATTAGTGCTTTTCACATAGTGAGTTCTCACTTTCCTACAAAGACAGCTTTATTACCTGCTACACTTCTGTACAGAAAAAAAAATTTTTTGTGCATGTGGCTGTTCAGTTAACTCAGGTGCAAAATGAAATTTCCATCTCGAGGGAGAATACTTTCAAAGTGAGCTGGTGGGTGTAAAAATATACCAAACATATGTGTTTTTTACGTAAAAGAAAACAAACCAAAATTGCAAGCTTTTTAAAAGGAGCTGGTGATGAATATCACATTCTTACCTGAAATCTTAGCTTAGTGATGGGAGAGAGCTGACAGCGGATAACAGCCCTAGTGATGTGGAAGTTGAGTCTAGATGCCAACATTTATCCTGCCAATAATCACAACGTATAATTCACTACTAAATGTAGCGAGAATGTGGTACAGTACCTTGTTACTATAACAGGCAGATTTTGAATTGAGAAGTGACAAACATTTGGCTCACAACACTTAGTGATGCATTCCCATAGAGGCCCTTTTCAGAGTTGCCAAAACCACTGCATTAAGAATGCGAAATCGGAAAGTGGAAGACATACGTCATTTTGGTAACTGCCCAGCCCCGGAACATATATTGCCTTCTAGGGTTGGAGCCATTTGCTTCGATTCATCTGCTTAGCTTCCTAGGAATGGGACTTCAAATTCAAAGATAAAGAGTATTTGAAAACATTAAATCCACACATTCTGTGAGTCACCCTCCAGCAGAGTCTATCTTTTTAAAAAAATATCATTTGTATTCTCTTTTCCTGCATTATTTTTCTTTTCTTTCGCATCTACTCTTAGCCCCAAATCCTGCTACTAGAAAAGCAATGATTATGTCAACCCTCACTTTTAGAGGGAACTGAAGATTTTATGGTTTGATTCTGTTTCATTGATATACTTTATCATGTGTCTATTATATAAAAGTGGTTTAAGCTTTCTTTTATACTGAAAAACACCATTAATTATGCAAAAAGGTAATGTTCCACACTTGTTGTCTATGTTTTAATACTATCAAAAAGCAAATGTTGGGGCTGAAGAGATATCTCAGTGGATCAAGTGCTTGCCAGGTAAGGATTAGGACCAATGCCCAGCACCCACATAGATGCAGGGTGGATAAAAAGCTCACATGTATTAGCAGGACTTGGAAGGTGGAGGTATGGGATCCTTGAAGCAAGCTGGCTAGCTAGATCAGCCTTATTAACAAGTTCTGTGTTCAACTGAAAGACCCTATCTTAAGAAATAATGTTCAGCCTTGAGCCTCCACATGCACATCCACACACATGCGCACACACATGCAAACACACTACTCACACAGGCACATGCTAAAATAGATACACAAATAAATAATTTTCAAGCAAGCAGTTCTTCACTTTCAAGGAACAAACATCAATCCCAGGTTTTAAACACAAGCTTTAAAACGTGCCCCTCACCACATGTCATCCACATTGATTCATTTTAGTGACGGCCCTGCTTTCTTAGTTTAAAAGACAACTGATTCTCTCCACTGGCCTCAGCTTACCTGTCAAGCACCTGAAGCAGAAAGTGTGTTATCTTATACGTAATAGTTTACACTCAGAGTTTTCCCTTAAGTTGATAGATCTGTCAGCCTGTCTCTTCATTGGCCTACATTATACATAGAATCAATTTTCCATATCATTTGTGGTCTAGAAAGCTGCTCAGCTTTCAGGCCAATATCTAAGTGTTTTCTTTATTTCTCAAAGAGCTTCTTAGAGTGACAGTAGCTTCCTGGGTCTTTGTGCTTCACAGGCCTGGTATATTTGTATTGTCATTTCTCAATAGTCCATGGCTGCGTATGATGCTTTGAGAAAGCACCCAGGTTGCATGAGTTTATTTGATCTATTTTCCTTCTTTGCAAATTTAGGACCGTTTGGAAGAGAGATAAAGAGAAAGGCTGGGGAGGCCCCAGATGAGCTTTTGCAGAAAGAATGGAGGGGTTAATACAGCGCACTCTGGCTGGCTTTCCTGCTTTCTTCTTAGACATTTTCCCAAATTGTAGTTATAATGAATTGCACTGCTCTTATGCTAAACCGTAAGGAAGAAGCTATTGTTCCCATGCTGGCCGTGAAACCCCAGGGAAACATCTTTTTTCTTGTATGTAAGTACCTCTCTCACATTTGCCCAGCAAAAGAGATGTTGAACGGTTTATAAAGTTAGTAAATCATTTCTCAGTAGAAAGCGTCACCGTAGTTGTTGGATATATGGGAAAGGAAAATAAAAGACAAGATCATTCTTTTGTCACTGGATCAAGAACGGACCACATTGACAAGAGGGAACCAGTGCACAGGCAGAGCTAAGGCCCTGCTTCTTACAACACAGTTCTTTTCGTCCCCCCCCCCCCCCCCGCGTCTACTGAGATCCATCAGCTTTGGACCAGAATCAAGATTACATAAAACTACAGGGAGATATAAATGCTAAAGTGACAAGATCTACTTTGGAGATGTTCATAGGCCTAGTGGGGAAGCAGAAGCAGATTTTCTGCCAGCATGTATCTTTCTCCCACACACTGCGGCAGGCAGCCCTAATAACTGAACATAGATGCGGAGTCTGAGCCTTTCTCTCTCTTTGTTAAGTGGTTTGATTTTTTTTCTCCCCTCAACACACTGGCAAAAGACATTGGTGTGGTTTTCTCGGTAGAAAGGGGATTCTCCTCTGTGGCTTCCTTAGGCTAAACTGCATTCAGTGAACATGTATGCATGCATGGCTGTACACTACATGGGGCATACTTTACCCAATGCACACTGGACGCTAAGTCAGTACCAGGGGAAAGGTTTTGGAGGCAAGAAAAAAATATGACTATGCTTTGTTTTGGTTTTTGAAAATATATTTGAGGCCCATAACTTCTCTTGAGATGCCTTTAAAAGAAGAAGAGAATCTTAATTGAATCACAGTCCAAAATATCACCTCAACAACCCAGTGACACACATCAGAGTGTTGAACGTAAGAATTTCTAGGAAGCACCCCGCCTTGCACCCCCAGCTCCAAGAGATAGCAAATTCTTGATACAGAAGAGAAGGCTTGCACTCCTAAAGTGCACTCCAAGGTGCCCAGGCTGATTACTCTTTTCACCCTGACTCAAAAATGAAAGGAAGAAGTAAAAGAGCCTGTTCTCATGGTGTTTGGGGGTGAAGAGGAGGCAGGGGGCAGGGGGCAGGAGGCAGGAGGCAGGAGGCAGGAGGCAGGAGGCAGGAGGCAGGAGGCAGGAGGCAGGGGTGCTAGGAGGAAGGATTTGGGGCTCCTGTCAGTCAGTGTTAGAAAATGGCATTTATGTAACTCCAATGCTCACTGAGGAAACAGAAAGAAAAGCTTGTGATGTGGCTCCACCCCCTCCACCACACTCAGTCATTACAACTTTCTTTAAACTGCTGGGTATACCTCTGGCAGCCAAAGCTCCAGAGGAGGCAGGGGTGTGGGGCATATACATTACTCTTGCATTTTAAGGCAAAGGTAAACTTAAACTGCAGGGTTATAGCCAAAAATGACATGGAGGGCAGGTTGCAGCAGGCCTCTCAAACGGACAAGGAATAGAAAATGGATAGAGTTATTCGGGGAATATGGGATCATGAAGAAAGGAGGGGGAAAAATCTAAACAAGTTGTGTAAAATCTGCTGCTTTAGTGGGCCTTAAAGAGCTTACGTCAGCTTAATTCTATGTGGTAGCATAATGTAAATCTATGGGAAATGGGGCTTTGGGCATGTCTACTCTATTGCATTTCTGCAGATTGCCAAGCATGGTAATAAATGTCAAGTGGTTATTTATTTGATTAGAAACTTCATTAGATTTTGATTTGATGCTCTACAAGCTTCCATTCCCCCACCTCCCACTGCCACCAAAATGAACGCTCAGTTTTGAAATTCAATCCAGCTAGTTTGACTGGGGGGTGGGGGTGGTGTTATGAAATAAAAGCTAGCGAATATCCTCATCTAGAAGGCAATGTTCTGCATAAATATAGAATCTCCTCTCCAGCAAGATTATGGCACTTTGCTATCATGATGGAGATATCGTTTGGCAACGGAGTGTACTTTTTTTTTTTTTTTTTTTTAAGCCTCTTTTAGTCTTTTGCTTGATGGAAGACTGTTTCCAAAGTAAGATGGAATTCCTCTGGCTTCAGACAGACTCTGACTGTATGCTCTCTGCTCAGCAGGCTCAGCATGCTTTTACACTCTCAGTAGCTATCTTGGATTTGGCTTATTTGCAGATTTCATTAGCAGGGGAGAGAGAGAGAGAGATGGCGAGCCTTCAGTTTGGCCTCGGTAATTTGGGACTCAGCTAGCTGGTGCCTGGGTATCTATTTCAATCCTGCTCAGGGCGTAGAACATGAGTCCTATTATGTTTACAAAAAGGGGCTCCTTACTGCAGCAGGCAGTGTCAGGTGTCCTGTTTACAGTCAGGTTTCTCTGTGCTCCTTCAGTTTCCCCTATGCCTTTCACAATACAGTTTCCCAAAGACTCCTGTGTTAGGTTTGAGAAACAAAGAGAGGATGAGAGAAAGTGAGAGATCCAGCTACCCCCCCTCCCTCCGCAGGGAACGGTACTTGCATGTCAAAAGACCCACCAAATGGGAATTGGGCTGGCTTTCAAAAAAGCAGGGATTTAAAGCACAGTGTGGGGTATGTATTATTGCCACAGAGCACATGCGGTAAAGAAGCATAAAGAGACAAGCTTTATCTCTTTGCCTGAAACCCTCTTGGAACCTTCTGGGAGTGCACACTCTAAATCAAGAATCAAAACGTCTTCCCAGCACAACTGCAAATTGAAAATAGGCACTTGAACAACACAGACGGAGATGGGGGAAGAAGCGTGCCTTTGAAATGCCTACAACCCACCCGGAGCCACCCTGGCTCTTTCTGTAGAGTATTCATCTGCAGTAAAGGGTGTGTGGCTCAGCCGAGACAGCTGACAGCTGACAAAAAGATACATTAGATGCCCACACTTGCCCCTTGCCAGCCCTGAGTAGTTTTTCTTGCACTCGCCTCAGAGAAAAAGAACAGATATTTGATTTCAAGAATCAACCTAGTAGCTATAGATTTTTGCCTTTCTTTCCTTCTGCCTCTCCCCATCCCCAGAACTCTCAGCTTATTGTAATTGAAACAAAGGCCAGAAAGATACAGTTCTTGCATTAGTCTAAGTGGCATGAAACACTGGAGAAAAGAAACTTAGAAATTCATTATGTGCTTTGTAGTAAGTAACAGCAACTCACAGGGCAGCAAGTCTTACCTCCTTTTGTGAAAGAAGTCACTATTTCAAAAACAAAGCAAGCAAACGAACAAACAAGCACAAAATCGCCCCTGTGAGGAGCAGTTAACAGTATTTGAGCTCATTCTGAAAAACTCTGCTCTATGTGGGTTTGGTGTGGTGAAGAAACAACAGACCTCAGAGGGCTGTGGTCTAAGCTCAAAAGCAGTCAACCCCCGGCAGGAAAGGGTACCCTACCTTCAAAGCTGGTGAAAGAGGAGAAATTGGAAGCTCAGGATGAGGCTTTGAGAGCCCGCAGAGCAAGGGGTGGGGGAAAATCAGATCTGTGGTTTTTCCTTTCAGCAGGGGGACTGAGAAAGGACAAGGAGGCTTGACAGAGAGAAGAGGGAGGGGGGATAAAGTGTGTGAAGGGAGCTGCATATGCTGAGCCATGAACTGACAATGAGCTGAGTCCATCTGCAATTCTTCATAAGAGGATTGAAGAACACCAGTAAGCTGGATTTTGAGAAGAGAGAGGCTAGGTTTTTGGCAGAAGGTAACAATGCTCAGAGTTAGGTAACAGGAGGCAGTTACATGACTGTATTAATTTTAAAACAGATTACTATCTTGATGTTAGGGAGTAATATAAAGATTACAAGTCATTGAACTAGATTTTCAGGATCCACATTAGCTGCTGTGTGTGCATTTAATTCTAGGTAGTTTGATAATAAGTGGGTTATGACCCAGCTTTTTAATCTTATGAGATTGAGAGATACACAGTAAGCAAACACACACAGTGATAGAGAAATGGCAAAGGCTGGGGACAGAGCAGAGGGGGGTGTAAGGACTTCAAGAAGAGACTTTACAAGCTTCTGATGAGCCTTGAGCTTCTTATGGGCCAAAATAATTGTTTGTAAACCTGGACAGAAGCACTGTTAGAAAAGCAGGGCTTAATGTTGGCCGTGGGCAGGGTTTTCAGTGTACATAGACCTGCTGGTATTGACAGATCTGAAGGTTGTATGTTCAAACAAGAAGAGGGACCCATCTGATGCCCTACCTGAACAGTGCCCTGCCAGAGAGAAAAAGTTTCTCTACCTGATGTGTTGTATTTTCTCTCTTTAACAAGAGACACTGCTGTTTGATGTTAGGTGATATCAAAACCAGAGAACAATCTTGAGATAAGCATTTCTTGCTTTGAAACAGGCTACTAGGGCATGGATTTTTGAACACATGGAGCGCAGAGGCGCCAATGTTTGGGGAAAGCCAATTAACAAGGTAGTATGTTTGAATGACTTTTTGAAAGATTGCTTCATTGATTATAATTTTTGAAGCTAAACAATGGGTATGTGGAAAATCACTATACCATTCCTAGGATATGCACATTTTTAAAGAGGCATTTGTATCTATGTATAGATGCATGAACAGTCATATTTTTAACTATAATGGGCTAATTGATTACCAAAAGAAAAAAGGAGGGAGATGCTGAGCCTTGGAGCAGGTTGTCATTTGGTTTAATAAGCTAGATGCTCCATGTTGGAATGGCAGGGCTACCATAACATACACGGTGCACAGAGATTTGCCACTATCAACCAAGAGCTCCCTGTCCAAAATGTTAGAGCAAGTGTTCTGTGAAAGAACATGTGTCCTGTGAAGAACACTGTGGAGAATTTGTGTATGGTAACTTAGTTCTTTGTCCAAAACTTTGCTAGATCCACACCAAAACTATGGTATTCTTATTACCAAACAAGCTTCTCTGGTGTGTAAGAAGCCATGGGAAAAAGAAGTATCTTGAGGGGTTCCCAAGATCTACCTACACACAGGGTCCTGAGAACCAGCTAAGGCAGGTACAGAGTTTCCCCTTCTGCCCTGTGTCCTGTGCCCAACTATTTCATGGATCCCTTCACCCCATCTCTCCATCTCCGGAGTATTTAGAGCATTGCTGAAGTGTTCTAAGTCATTGGATTAAATTTAGCTAAGAGATTTATGACTAAGGAAGACACTAAGAAAATCTTGCAAATGAAGGTAAGGTCTATGTCTTAGCTTCAAGGCTAAGCTAAAATTATACTTTCAATGAGACTTTTTAATCACTCATATGAGGTAAGATTTTTGGGAAGGCTTAACCTTCCTCTCACTGACCCAAAGGCTTAAATGCCTCCATCATGACTTCTTCCTCTTCCTCCTCTTCTTCCTCTTCCTCCTCCTCCTCCTCCTCCTCTTCCTCCTCCTCCTCTTCTTCTTCTTCCTCCTCCTCCTCCTCCTCTTCTTCTTCTTCCTCCAGTGATTTATTTATTTTCATTTTATGTGCATTGGTGTTTTGCTTGCATTTATGTCTGGGTAAGGGTATCAGTTCCCTTGAGACTGGAGTTACAGACAGTTGTGAGCCTCCATGTGGATGCTAGAAATTAAACCTGGATCCTCTGGAAGAGCAGCCAGTGCCCTTAACCACTTAGCCATCTCTCTAGTTTCTTGTTGAGACGTAACCATCTGCCTGCTTGTAAATACTTGACTGCAGAACAACAAACTGAATAACTTCATACAACCCACCATCAATGGATAATGTGTACTTGGTCCTTACAACAACCTAGACACTATGCCAAGCACGTTTAAACTGATAAATTCATAGTTCCTCAGAAGTAATTGATATTCTTATCCCTGCAGATGACAGGATTGATGTATGGAGAGTCTTCTAATTTGCCCAAAGTCACAGAATATGAATTCAGGAATACTACCTCAGGAAGATGCAGTTAAAGATTTTGTTTTCTGTCCTGTTCATACATATACATAGGAAGGTCAACAACAGATACTGACTGGATGGCTAGAACGGGCATGTGATAGGATATTCTGATCATCTGATCATAGCTCAGAGTTGGGGCCAAGGTAGCATTAATAATGAGTACTCCTTTGTATGATAGAGGGAGTTAGAGGTAAGAGAAAGATGACCTAGCTAATCACCAGAATTAGTGGAATTAACATATGTGAAGGGAATGAGGTTCATTGCCAGGACAGAAGAACAAGGCAATGTGTGGGCAGCAGAGTGGATTAACAGCTGGTGGTAGCTATGGATAAAGCCATGGGGCAGAATGTTTAGAGATCTTGAGGTTGCAATTCTTCAGCAAACTAACTGCCAGAAAAAAGAAGACAAGAATGTGGACAGAGAATGAGGAAAGCTCACTTATGGGTAAACAATGTACCAATGATAAATGTATTTGGCTACAGGAAACTATATAGGAAGGGCAACAACAACAAAAACAACAACAACAACAACAACAACAACAACAACCACAAAATAGAAATTCCTATCACTATCAATCCAAACTCCCTGTCTATTTGTTTCTTCATTGTAGTACAATCTGGCTTTTGCTCTATTAACACAAATTGGCAGGCTGGTATAGGAAAAGGGGGGTGGAAAGCACTCTAGTTAGGAAACTTTAAAGAATTGCAATATAGAGCTAGGCATGTGTGTGCTAACACATGGTAAGTTAACCCCTGTACCTGGTAAGCTAATGCAAGAGAGTTGCCATGGGCTTTAGGCAAGCCTGGGCTAACTAGAATGTGTGTGTTTGTGTGTGTGTGTGTGTGTGTGTGTGTGTGTGTGTGTGTGTATGTGAGAGAGAGAGAGAGAGAGAAACACAGACACAGACAGAAACAAAGAGAGACACAGAGAGAGACAGACATAAAGACAAAGACAGAGACAGAGAGATAGACAGAGATAGTAGAAATGGAAAGATAGAGACCAAGGGAGATGAGGGACAGAGATGAGATACAAAGGCAGAGGAGAAGACAGAAACAGAGAAGGAATCTACCTCAGAAAATAAACAACAACACAGATTTCTATATCCCTAGAATACGTAGCAGGGCAGAAATGTTCAGAATAGGGACAGGTGCAGTTTTTGGGTCCATTCCAAGAAAGTAACTCTCTAATGAAGTTCTCTGGAAGTGAGGAAGGGTCATGTTAGCACTGCCAGAAGGTAAACTGAGCCCCAGACTCAACATTGTATAGATTACCCACTGTATCACCTGTGTCAATCAGGTGTATTAATTAACATCACTTTCTTACAGGTATGAATTGAATACTAAACAAAAAGCAGACTGAGTATACTCAACATTAACGTAGCTCCCATTCTTCTGGCTTTAGATCTATTTTAATCTTTTAAAATTATCTGAACATGTATGCATCTATGTGAGTGAGTTCAGGAGCCTGTCAAGGCCAGTGCTGGAGTCCTGAGCGGTTGTAAGCCACCTGATGTGAGGGCTGGAAACCAAACTCATGTCTTCTGCAAGAGCAGTGTGCACTCTTAAGTCTTAAGCCATCTTTCCAGCCCCTCATACTTGCGATTCTTTGTACCAAGACTTCAGAGACTTACACCATGATGCCCACACATTTCTGAACAGAGATGGGAAGAGGAGCAAGCACCAGCTGTCCCAGCACTGAGAATTTTAATGACAAACCTGGAACCCTGTTGGAATGCTTGCATGGCAGCTTTTGATCAGCTTGTCATTTAGTTTCTTCACCCTGCTGCACACTGCACTCTTGAATACACGTGCCTCTTAAAACTCTCAGTTCTTGCTCTTAATGGACCAATTTGTCCCAGTCTCTTTGCTATCATTTGCATGTGGAAAATCCCTCTCCCTACCCACATGGTCGTCCGTCTGGATACTTGGTTCCCGGCAGGTGAACCTGCCTTGGGCAGTTATTGGACCTTTGAGAGGTGATGCCTGACTAACAGGAGTGGATGATGGGAGTTCCAGCCTAGCCTTGAGTTCAACCCACTTCATAACCCCTGACACAATGGTTGGAACTATGTGACTGTCTTCCTATTGTAGCCGTGAGTGGGTCACACTGCCACTACGCCTTCTTGGGCACAATGGCTTATATAGCATCAAATCTTAAGCTTAAACAACTCCTTCCTGACTTGACTTGTTACTCATAAGAAAAATAGCTAATGTCGGTCATTGGTATCAGCAGTGAAGTCTGACTCTGCAGTCACCTTTCCTACTGTCCTTCAGCAGAAGATGCGTTTGTCTTTAATGGGCATCATTAACAATCATGGCTGCACTGGCAGCACCTGCCACAGATTGAACGGGACTCACATTCCATTCCTTGACACAGTGCAAAGATTTCATATCCCTCTGCTTGGTCCCTATAAACTTTGGTCAACACTGTAAGCAACAGCAATGCCGTAGCCGGAGCCAAAGCTCCGCTGTGGTGTACAGTTTTTTCTACCAAATGAATCTGGTCTGGTGATTTTCAGTTTATCCTCACTAAAAACTTCAGGACATGGGCAGAAAGTAACCAGATCCTTGGCCGGAATGCAGTGCAAATGGTTTCTCTATTTTCTGCAATTTTCAAAGGTGTCCCTGTCTCTCTCTGAAACCTCACAAACACACCCTTCACTGTCTACATTTATGTCCGTGTTTTGATCTATGGTTTCTTTAAAACTTCCATTAAGCACTGCTTACAGCCTTCAAGACCTTCAGTAAACTGCAGGTCCAAATTCTTCTATGTTTCTTCAGTGTACCAGTCCCCGGGCCTAAGAGCCACATGGTCAGCTCTGTTACCCTACTTCCTGGCATCAATTGTATATTAGTCAATTTTCTTGTTAGTCCAATAAAATACACTAAAGATGTAATTTTGAAAGAGGGATGACTTATTTTGGCCCATGGTTTTAGACAGTACCATTCTTCATGGCAATGAAGGCATGTCTAGCTTACAATGGCTCACAGTCCTGGCAGTGGGAACATGAAACAGCTTGTTTATATTTGGATGACCAAGAAATAGAGAACTTGGACCAGAACTGGGGCTGGGCATCAACCTATAAGGCCTGCCTCCCAGCACCTACTTTTTCTTGGGAAGATTCTACCTCTTGAAGGTTCTCCAATGTCTTCAAACAGTGACAACACTTGGGAATCAAGTGGTCAAAGACACAAGCCCATGGGGAACAATTCACGTTCAAACCATAATACTACTTACTACATTTGCGAATTTGTCTAACTATCTATCTATCTATCTATCTATCTATCTATCTATCTATCTATCGTGTGTGTGTGTGTGTGTGTGTGTGTGTGTGGTGGGGTATGTGTGTAGGTTAGAGGACAACTTTCTGGAGCTGGCTATTTCCTTCCATTCTGTAGGTTCCAGACACTGAACTCTAAGTTTTTAGGCTTTGCAGAAAGGTCTTTATCTTTTGTGCCATCTTCTGGACCTATAGAATTGTTTAATTGACAGAATTCCTTTTTTGTTGCTATTCTTTTTTTATTTTTTCTTTCTAGATGGGTCTCTCTGAGTAGCTTTGGCTGTTTTGGAACTCATGTCTGTAGACCTGGCCAGCCTCAAACTCAGAGATCCATCTACCTCTGCCTCCCAAGTACTGGGATTAAAAGGGTGTGCCACCACCAGCCAGCTAATTGTCATGATTCTTAGCTACTAGTGAAAATGGAAAACTGCGTATCATTTCCTGATATCTGGAACTTAGAAAGTACATTGTATATGTGCTCTCATTTGTCCAAAGTTTTCTACCAGACACTAAAAAGATGAAAAAGAGTTTTGTACACCAAACACAGAACCAGAACATCAAGAACCTGGCCTCTGAATGCTCAGAGTCTTCTTGGGTTCTTTTATGTAAACTCCATGGAAGTAGTCATCGATACTTCTTAACCAAAATAGGAAGAAAAGTTTTGATATGAAAGGTAGGAATATATACTGAGGGGAAGGCCAAACATTTAGAAAAGTGGGCATTACATTAAAAAAGATTAATGTCAACACACTGGAAGATTTAAGTGAGACTCTTAACAGCAAACATACAAGCTGGGCTACCAGCCTAGGAATACACTTCACTGGTGGTTTACCTCACAGACTGGCTGTTTTTCTCTTGGACCATGGTGGATTCAAAAATCTTCTCTTTACAGAGTGTAACTCCATTACCTTTTAATATCTCAATCATTCTTACATAGTTGTAATGACTTACATCGTGGGTCAGTAGAAAAGACACATGAAAAAACCCAAGAAAGATGTGGGACTCCTCATTTCAGGTAGGTCAAATCCATGACCTACTTTTCAGATGTACTTAGCAGAGTTGAAACTTAATGCACAGAGCAAGATGAAGATGCTTCACAATGGCACCAGCTTGCTTTTGCATCTCGCTTTGCCTTCTAATATGTACAACTGCGAAGCCTGTCTTACAGCCTCGCTGGAAAGATTATCACATTCCCAAACCCTATGTTCACCCTAAGCTCAGCATTGTGAACACCTCTATTAACACACCCCCTTCTACTTCAGGTCTGTTTCTTGACCCTCTCACTGGATGCAGCTATGTTCCTCCCTAAAATCTATGTCTCCACCAAGTGACTCAAGACAAGTTCAAACTATTCTTCATTCTCTCTCATACATCACCAAACACTTGCAGTTTCATCTTGGACAGTCTGCTCATTTCATCATCTCCTCTGCATTTGCTCTGTCTAGCTTCACTTGCTCTCCTGTAGACAATTCCTGCTGCCTCTGCTATCTCAATCCAGAGACTGTCCATCAACATCATGTTTCTTGCTCACTGTTAAACTTCAGTGTAGCGAAAACAAAGTTTCTATGTAACAGATAAGAGGTCTACACAGTGAGTTTTCTCAGCAAGGTTCATCAGTTCCCTCCTCTTGTTCCGATTCTCTTCCTCCCAGTTTCAGAAGTTAAACCCCAGTCCTGTACATGCCTTCTTCTTCTACATTCATTCTTTATGTTAATACTCCGTGATTTTGTCTAAACCATACATTCTTTGTGCTTCCTTGACTTCCTTCTTTGATCAAATGTAAAGTATTAATTGTCTCACAAAACCAAATTCATGCATTACATCCTCTGAAGCAGCTTCCCATTTGTTCTTTCAGTAAGTCCTGAGAAAAGCCGCTCTATTTCTGAAACCTGCTACCTTCATTGGGATGTTCACTATACATTTTGTGGTCAAGGTTTACACAGTTTTCTTTCAGTACCAGCTTTCTGAGTTTTCACTGCCCTTTACATTTGTATCTCTACAATCCAACACAAAATATTTGGCATGTAGTAGGTCTCCAATAAAAGTGAAATAACAAAAGACAGAGTAAAGTCAGGGCCAAATGATTGTCAAGAATCAAACCACTGCTAAAGACATTTTATTGTTGAATAAGGACAAATTTTCACCTCACTCAGCCTGCAATGATTATGTACCAGTGCATAAAAATTCTCTCTAAGGTTGCATTTCATTAGTCAATGAAGTCAGAGACACAGACCATTTTTCCAGCACAGATGTCTGATTTTATTTAGAGTTATCATATAGTTTTTTATCCACAGACAGAAACAGGGTTTTCCTGCAAGGTAGCTAGTATTGGCTTCAGTGACATTCAGCTCACTGTACTTTCAGCAAGTAATGCTTCATCTCCCTGGATCTCGCTCTGGGCCTGTTGTAGAGCTAGAGACTTTTCTGAAGTTTCTTTCATGTCCAGCAAGGCTGGCTGAGACTGGACATGAAAGCTGTCTAAACACTCTAATCTATTCCCAAACCTCAGAAATGCAGGCTTCACACTCTCTCTCTCTGTTCATGCTTATGAACCATAAGACTGACAAGTCAGATTCATAACATTAAACACCAGCTGATGGGAGTCAGTTCTTCCTGCATCCATTTGTGGAAGGGATGGGTGTTCTCTTGCAGATCTGAACTCCTTTGCTAATGTGGATGTAAAGTTAGAAAAGACTGAAAGATAGTCAATGCTTATTTTATTTTCCCTGGGAAAAACACAATTCATTTCTTGCCATTGAGAAGTCCTCATCCCGTTTTCTTTAAAGCTGCTTGTTGCCTCCGGGAGATGCCGTTGTATCATTCTTAAAAAGTCCATTAATATCCTATTATTGGGTTGTTGCTATCCTGGCCTTTATTATAATGAATAATAACTCTCTGTCGCTACACGGCACCTTTCTTGGTGGCTCATCCTGCTTAGCCTAATAAAGGAAATTAATCAAGCTACACCTTTAAAGAAAGCATTAAGCTATTTCATTGCAAACGCAAATTGTCTTTGTTTGCTCAGATTGCAATTGTGTACAGTTTTCTGAAGAGGCATGTTAAAAATACCAGGGGAAATTTCAAAGAGGCAGTTATTTAAACAGATTGACATGTCTTTTCTCAAACATCTTTAAGGTGTTTCTGAAATACTTGTGACAAAGACAAACACATACTCCTGGAGCACAACAAAGAGATCAGTGTGTGCACTGTATATATGTGTAAGGGTACTTGTGTCTTGGTACAGTGCACATTTTCAAACACTGCAAGAAGACCTCATGGTGATGCTCCACCGTCTCTCTTGACCCCTCAGCTGAGGTGATCCATGGAAGCCATGGTCAGGAACTATTTCCTGATACCTCACATGGGGCCCTTTCCTATGCCCTGTGCCTTGTCTTCTCCCTAGAATGACTCAGTGCAAGAAGGAAGAGGATTACTGCCTTAAGTGTATTTGTAAAGGAATTTCTAGAATCTAATTGATATTAGACTCTTTATATTATCTGAATTTGCCTTCTGTCCCATTACTTGTTTTTCGTAATCCTATGTTCTTGATAGGCTCAGCACCATAGTCCATGTGGCTCATGAGAATTAAGTCTTGTGAGAGAGTTCTTCCACACTAGACACTCTCCATGAATAAGAGTGTCACACTCTTACTCTCTCTCTCTCTCTCTCTCTCTCTCTCTCTCACACACACACACACACACACACACACACACATTGTGCTAAGCGTGATGACCTGAGTTTGATCCCCCAGAACCCAGTTGTCCTCTGATTCCGAAAGGCACTGTGGTGTATGCATGACCAGGCACACCACACGTGGTGGGAAAAACTCTAGAGAATAGTTTTCCAGAAGTAAGTCCTAATCATGCAGCCATGCATGCTCTCAGACAATTGGCCTGACTGGTCACAGCAATGCAATTTTATAAAACAGTGTGTAAGTATAGATTTAATTTTATTGAAAATGTGATTCACAACTGTGAAAAGTTGTAGATGACTGAGATCCACATTTATAAGCAGACATTTCTAATTCCCTAGGGCAACCCAAACACTCTTCTGTCAAATTAAGTAATTGTTACTCATGACGGTATGGTGACAAAGGTGTCAATATTCTAATCCCCAAGCCTTCTAGACATCAATATAAGATGACAAATTTACGTTGTCTAAAATACATTTAAGGTAATTTAAGCTACAACAAAAGTAGACAAGTAACTTCATTAACAATGACTTAAGAAAGTTTAAGGTTAATCTTGCACACATTGGCAGTAGTCAGCCTGTCTGGATTTTATATTGGGTCAGCAGGTGTTATCAGTTAGGTGATCCAGAACACATTCTTTATCTTATTTCTGTGATCTTACTTTCCTCTCCCTTAAAATAGGAACACCCATATTATATTCTGTCATCTAAACACTGAATTCTCAAGTACATCAGGAGAAAACAGTGCCTGTTAGTTGGCAGGCATTAACTAGTACATGAAGAAGGAAGAATTTGCTGCAGGTAGGAATTAGTAATGAGGATTAAATCTGAACTTTCCTGGCCCCTTGACTTTGCATGAAGTATACAGGTGCTAAGTTAGTATATTTCCAGATTTCATGTTAACTCTGCTTTCTGTGCCTCGGATCATGATTTATTTCTGTTCAGCTCTTTAACTTATCTCACAGGAGTTTTTTGGCTTACTAGCACTAACTGATAAACAGAAGTCAGATCACCGTGGGAGTGTCTATTCGGTGTTTGTATACATTATATCAGAATCTTTTGACTTTGTCTTCCTGTTTTCCTTAGGATTGTTTCTCTGGCACCCAAAACAAAACATTCACTGTCTACAACTTGACCATGAAAAGCGCTTATAAGGTTGGCCTTGATACCAGGCAGAGAATCAAAGTTCTATTTCCATCCTAGGCTAATGTAAACTCTGTGACGAACCCTTTCTGCATTTCTGTCCAAAGTGTCCCAAATACCTTCGAAGAATGCCAGCTGTAACACATGCTTGTTGGGTGCAGAAATATACCTGCGATTTTATTTGTGCCTTTTACTTGAATGGTGGGACTTGGCCACTATCTTACAAATTGAGAATTGTCATTTTGTGCTGAGAATTTTGACTTGCGATCGTATCATAGCTGAACATTGACCCACTATGCATGTGAAACTTACATCCCAGATATGATGATTTGGTTTTGAAATCAGAAAAACTGTCATGTCATAGACTTTATTTGAACACATTTGCTATTTATTCATTTCTAAACACCTCGTTCTTCTATCTGCCAGATTTATTCTCAAAAGTTCAACACTGTTAGTATAAGAAACTTTGGAGATAAGACAGCAGGGAATACATAGAAGGAGTCTGGCACCATCCTGCACTGGTTCAGGGCTAAAGATCTGGAAGCTGATTCTGTAGACAGCATCCCCCAGTTAAAGAGTTAGGGGGTTAGAGAAATTGCTTTCATCTGAGGAAGTGATTTGCGGTTATAAATGAATTTCACTTAATTCTTTCATGAGGTTCTTTGTAAATTGCTGTCTTTCAAGCCCCATCTCTCTTTTGATTTGATTAAAAGCACTTTCTTTTCATCTCAAACTCCCTGATGTTGTGAACGCTCTTATTACGCTACCCTCACACTCAGTGATGCTCCACGGAAAAAGCTAATTTTCAATTTCTCATTCCCTCCTTTTGTATATCTATGCGTACAAAAAAAATTATGAGCCTGAGGTTTTGAAGTCAACTGAGTTAATTTGGTGGTCTTTTTATAAAAGCATATCACTTCTGTATCATTTCCATCAAAAGAATGTCACCGGAGTTCTTGAAGCTTCAGAGCAAAGCAAATGTTCTCAGGAGGACCTGTAACCAACGAGAAAGGAAATGAGCTTAGCAATTTCAGACGAATAGGCTTCCTATGTATCTTTTTTTTAACTTTAATAGTTCTGCAGCTGCCATCAATTATTCAAAGTCCAATTTAGATGGTGTTGTTCTTTAACTCTACTGGCTAGCCAACTGGGGATTAATATGTTAGCACTGGCCATAAGAAGACTCACCCTGCACTCACTATACGCTGTTCACTAATCTGTAGCACTTGAATACTTTGGATCTTAATGCACTGGCCATCCTGAGGCTAAGAAGGTTGATTAGCTCCAATGTGGAGCCACAGATACATGGACGGCTCTTTTTTTACTTGACATAGAGGTTCGAGGACCTCACTGGCTATATCAGACATTCCAAGTCTATCTTGTTAAATTATTGCTTAAATTATTCTTTCTCCTAGAAAATATTAATACAAAGGTGTCAAAGCTGTCATGAAATTTAACTCGTAATCATTTCAAGGGGAAGACAATAATTAAAAGTAGAGAAAAAATAGGGACCCATGAAATCTCTGCAATTTTGGGTTATCTAATGATTTCATAATGGAAGAACACCTAGCCAAGGTGCAGATGCATGGCTACATTACCAAATGCTAACCTCAATTAACTGTTGTAATGTTACTAATAGGAATTATTCTAAAGCTTGGTGGTGTCTGGCGCTGTGCCTGACTCATCCACACAGCCAATTCTTAGTGAAAGGAAACATCATTCTTCTAGCAATTTTTCTCTCTTGGAAAGTCCCTATAAAACACAGCAAATTAAATATGGCTTTTAGGAATAGACGAGAAAATAATTAGGCTGCTTTGATATAAACCCCTGAATGCTTTCATGCAAAGGTTGGCTCGTTGTGGCATACAAGGATTTTTACTTATTCTGGTGTTAGCTACTTTTCTCATGGTCATTCAGAATGGTGGTTTGAAGAATGGCTTCTTGCTTTCAAGGACAAGGTGTTCTCTGGAGAGGATTAGTTGTGTGGTCTGGGCATCACGGGTCGTGCTCACATCCTGGAGATGCTCTGTGCCTGGCATTTTGTTCTTCTAGGACTTTGGTGTGACTGCAGGTTTAAAGCAATGACTTATCTCTGTGCCAACGGAGACAGACACAACAAGAAGAAAGAGATACCAGGCTTTCTTCCTGCCTTTAGTCACCCAGGGAGCCCCAGGGAGGAGCCAAGGCTGTTAGCAAGAGGAGCTTCTGAGTCACTGTTTCAAAAAAAGACAAATTTGCAGATCTCGGAGTAGTATGTGGGTACTAGTCATGAGGATATGTTTCTTACAGTTATATTTTCATTGTAATTTGAAGGGATTTTTTTCCATGTAAGATACAGCCTTGTGGCTAGACTGTACATAGAGGCATGCAGGCATTGTTTTCTACCTGGTGTGCTATTCCTTAATAAGAAAGGATGGTGGGATAGGCAATTTCCTTGCAATCATGTTAGCAAGGGGGAAAGATTAGGCAGGTGTCAGATTGGAAAATTGTATAAATTAAGGCTATGAGGAACTGTGTCTCCCTTGGACCATTTTATTATAGCCCAGTGATAATTGCTAGCCTTTCTTCCTCATTGGATTTAGTGAGAACTTTATAAGCAGACTAGATATACTTGAGAGTGCAAAAGATGTCTATATGTTGACCTACAAAGGGTGCTGCTTAATGCTTTAGATCCCAATGTGAACATTTTGAGAATCAACTAGAAGCTAAAAGTAATGAAAAATTGTCTACAGCAAGTCATAAACTGGGACTTTCTTGAAACAAATAGAATATTTACCACATTAAAATAAAATTGCAGGAGCTGAGAGATGTCTCAGTCGTTGCCTCTCAAACCTCATGACCTGAGGTCTATCCTAGATGCTAGATAAAATGATACACATCAGTAATCCCAGCACTCTAAGGTAAGATAGAAGGAGGCAGACACAGGAGAAACACTCAGACACTCACAGGACCAGACAATCTGTACATACAGTCAAAATGTGAGGAAATAACTCACTATTAAAAGTTGTCCTCTCACATTCATGCCCATTACATATACACATATACACACACATACATATATGTGCATGTGTATACACACACACACACACACACACACACACACACACACACACAGAGTCTTAATTTGCTTTCTATTGCTGTGGTAAAAGCCATGCCCAATAGTAACTTGGGGAGAAAATGGTTTATTTGGCTTATACATCCCTGGTTATAGTCCATCACTGAGAGACCTCAGGGAAGAAACTGTGGCAGAGACCATGGACTAACACTGCTTATTGGTTTTCTCTTCATAGCTTGTTCAGCCTACTTTCTTTCTTATATGCCCATATCAATCAGCAATCAAGAAAATGTCCTACAGACTTTCTCATAGGCCAATCTGATAGAGGTCTGGTTTATTTGCTTGTTTTTCATTGGTAGTCTCCTCTATCCAGGTGACTCTAGGCCAAGCAGCACAATCACAGACTACTTTGTAGAACCTTCTTCTAGGGAAAGAATGAATCACCCAAAAGAAGTTAACAAACAAAAAGAGAAAGAGGAAACCTCTACTTGTGTAGCCTCCCAGTTAGTATCTCTCACGTGCCTTAAAGAGCACCAGCCTGAAGCTCACAAGGTGTCTCACTCGAAAGTACAGGCAACCTACCATTCATAATCTAAAATGATTTAAAACGAAGTTGGAGCCAGAATGTGATTTTTATGGAAGCCTGACCTTTGGTCTTGCTCATTTCATTACCAAGTATTTTACTGGTGACATTTAATCTAGGCCAAAGTTTGTCCCTCTGCGTTTTGAAGCTGTGCCATTTCATTGTGTGGTATTTTGCTTTTGATTAAGGTTCCATAGCATTAGTTGCCTCATAAATTCAATAGCAGTTAAATATTTTATGTAAGGATGCTATTTTTCAAAAATCCTGACTATAGAAAGGTAATGTCTAATTCGACATAAAATATTAAAATAAGGACTCTCTCAAGTGTGAAAAGTTGCTGTTATCAGTGGTTGGCTGAGGTGCATCTTAACTAGGCCTTACAGATGTGCAACGCAGCACACACTGCAGACCACAGGCTTAGTGTGGCACTGCTTCTCTTGTTCCCTAAGTCCTTAGGATACTGAAGGACCCATATCTCCAGAGAGCTGAGGCCAAGTCAGCTGAACAAGAGTGGGGAGATTCAAGATGAATATCTTCACTATTACCAAATGTTGACAAAGGAAAATGCAGACTAGATAAAAATAGAAATAAACATGTAATTTAAACTGAGAAGAGATTATAGTTTGACTCAAACACTTCTCTAACAGTCTAGACCACCTGCACGAAGGTCACCTGGGGAGCACATTTAGGATACACAATCACAGGCTTCCTGCCAGATTGCTGAATCAGTTGGTAAGCAGGGTTTGCAAATCTGCATTTTTGATAAGTCTTCCAGGTAATTTTCATGCATACTAAAATCAAGGAATCCTCTTTATGTGAACCACATCCAAAAGTAAAACATACAGTTTTACAAAAGTGTAAAATAAGAATTAAAATAATATAATTGCAGGATATTTGGGGGGAGTTGCTTGCTGGGGTGTTTTTGTATTTTGAGCTTGATGGTTTTTTTCCCTTGTTTTGTTTTTGTTTAACTTTTATTGTTATTATTTCTTCATTTTTCCCTCAAATGACTGCAAATCAAAGAGAAAGAGAGATAAAGAGATATATATTCCAAAGCTCAGAGGAATGGCTCATTAAGTCAGAGGAAATGGGTGTCTAAGAATCAGACAAATAATTGCTGGGGGATGCCAGAACACTGTAAACTGGGGGACCAGCTCCAAGAACTCCCGGGACTGACTTCATGTTGCTATTTTGCAGTCACAGTGCTACATGTGTCACTTCTACAAATCAATGAGAGTGCCTACCCCATGATCGAACAGACTGAAGATGGTTGCTAGTATCCAGATCAGATCTTTCTAGATGTTGGCAAAGCATCTTGATGATGCATGTCAACATACATGCACTCTGTTATGTCACTTCCATTTTACCTTATCTTGAATTGTCAGCAAGGAGAACTGATGCCCATATTAATAACTAGAGGTCTGCATTTAAGCCAAGAAAAATAAACCCACTGATAACTCTGCAGACAGCTGGCTTGTTGTAAGTGCAGCCAAAAGAAAATCTATGGCGGTTGGTATATTTGGAAAGACTGTAATATTTGAGAAGAGAACCTGATGGAATATGGATCATATGTCTTTGCTTAGGAAACTCGTTTTGCAGAAATAATCAGATTGTTGTTAAACACGATATTTTGCTATAAACAGTAGAGAAAATGGGAACAGTATTATTATAAAGCCATGATAGGTTTCAACCCCCTAGAGAATCTAATTATGATACAGACAGGAAGTCTATGTATGTGTCTCCTTTCTTCTCAAAACCAATGAAGGGGTTACAACACTGCTCCTTTGAATATGGTTCTGATTAAAGGCTGGAAATTACCCTCAATGAGAAATGAAGAACTTCAGCACCTTAAAGATTGTTCTTTTGAAAGAAATCAATGCTAGCTATAATCAGACCTGGAACTAAGATCATTTTTAAAAGAATATTACAAAAAATTTAAAAGCAGGTCTGTCCTTTGTAAGGGCCTTGAAGGAGAGTGATTTAAAAAAAATGAACCTCACATAATCTTCATTTGATAGGAAGGAAAATATGTCTAAAGAAACTGATTCATCTGCAGAGGAAGCCTTCTTCACAGCTTGGGAAATAAAAGGACACAGAGGGGAGAGAGAAGGATAAAGACAAGAGTCAAGCCTGCACTTAGGAGCAGTGGCCAGAATTGCTGCGTGTCCTCGAAAGCTCTGGGGAAAAGAAAGAGCCTTGAAAGCGATGCTCAGAGACCAGCTGTGAACAAAGACTGGATAGGATCGCCACGGAAGGAAAATGGCACAATGTGAACAGATGATAGAAAAGTTTGGCAGATTATCAGTCTATTAATCTTTATATCCCCTCAGGCTGACAGTGCCTGTCACCTATCAAACATGTCACAAGTGTTCAGTGTCCAGATGGATGAAAAATTCAGAACGTGACAGTGATTTTGAAAACATGAGAGTAAGGGCTGCAGAGATGGCTCACAGGGTAAAGGAGCATATCATGGTCGTAGAGGACATGAGTATGTATGTGGACAACATGCATACCTGGAATCTGCAGAGTGCATTGGACCCCCAGGATCTGTAATTACAGATAGCTGTAAGCCACTATGTGGGTGTTGGAAGCCAAACCTTGGTTCTCTGTAAGAGTAGCAAGTACACTTCACTATCAAGCCATTCCTCTAGCCTCCAAATAAATCCTTCTTTTTAAAAACATGAATAATAATCACAGTTTTTGAAGAGGACATTTTAATATCAAGATAAAAGTGAAATTGATAAAGGAATTTAATTATAGTTCATCTCTCATAAGACTATAAAGGGTAGCTTTTCAAGAAATAAAGAATCTGGAAAGCTGAGGTCAGATTGGTTATTACCAATGAATGTGCAGGATCAAAGCAGCCAAGTTCCAAGTCAATGGGAGAAGCAGTAATGCAAAATTTCAGGAGAATAGAAAAAACATATTAGTGAAATTTTAAAAAAAAGTTTCAATTTCTGCCATAATTCTTCTATACTATGTCTTACAAAGCAGATAGCTTTAGAAGGATTTATATAAAGATGCTATTTAGACTCTACATACAAAGAGCAGTCTAATGAAAAACAGAGAATTTATGTCTTATAAGAGTAACTCGGTTAACATCATAGCATCATGGGCATGGCCTTTAGAGAACATCCTGTAGAATTCCACCCTACCTCTTGGGAAAAAATACAGAGAAAGGTTAACTCAGCGGCAGTTGTTGAAACAGACTGGTTTTTAATTCCCAAGGGTGATCAAAGAGGACTCAATAGAGTGAGAACATCCCAAATGATGCTGAATGACTCAGCCAGGCTTTGTCTGATCAATCGCTTACAATCTCTGAGGCAATGTATAAAATTTGGATATGACACAAAGCTAGATGCAAAATTAATACTATATAGCCACCCCAGGCAAGAGGTGTTTACTTATCTCTTCCTCCTTCGCCCCTATAAGGGTAAATATTAACCCTGAAAATAATGGGAGACAACTAGAATTTCAGAAAGTCACATGGAAGGCTGAATAAAACGTGGCCCTATGAAGATGGTTACATACAATCCCTGGAATCGATGGCTTTATCTTCCTTGGTCAAAAGGAAATGTAGAGAGGTGATTGAAAATCTTGAGATTATCTGGAGTTATCTGGGAAGTATTCACATAAGGGTTGTCATTGTTGTTTTTGGTGATGGTGGCTTCCATAAGGAACCACCCAAGTTGGACTTTAGCAAAGCAAATTAAATTTGCTACCTACAGGGATTGTAGGGCATGAAAACATTCATAACACATTCCAACCTAGTAAATTACCTTTTCCCATAGGTCAGAGACTTTTCCTATCAATTGTCACCAGGTACTCTGTATTGAAAAAGCTACTTCCATAAACTCAAGGAACATGAACCAAGATAGGTGAGAATCCCAGTGACATAAAGCACAAAACAAAAATATAGCTGTTCATAGGTTCTAAAAGGTAGATTGTCATAAGTTCTAATAGCCAGTAGAGACCAATGAAGACTATCCAAGGTCACTAAGTACCAAATGAAACTAAATAGAATTCAGAAATTCTTAGTGTATTAGACAAAATGTCCCTGATATGATTGAAAAATCACCCTTCCTATCAAAAGCCATGCAAATTATAAATTGAATGAGAAAAGGTAGTCAGTGACCTGAAAGCTGAGGGGAATCAGATTATCTGACAATGGATCTTAAAGATGCCATCATAAAAATGATTTTTAAAAGCACCTTATAAATTCTTTTGAAATGAGGGGTACAGTAGAAAAGCTTGGTGACCTGTAGAAGTCAGACAAAACAGACAAGCGAATAGTGTAGAACCCAAAACCAGCAACAGTGGCAGAAGTGACACAACAGGGAAGCAGAGGTGACAGGAAATATGATCCATGAAAGTAAGGACATATGCATAGAATGGGGAGAAGTCACTGTGTGGGAAAAAAAGGGGTCGGAGTTACATGGATCTGTGGGAAGGTGGTAATACCACATCTTTAATGTCAGAGTCCAAGGTAAAAGGAAACAATAGAGTCTTCTGAACTGTTAATCACTAGAAACTTCTCTAAAGTTGGTGAAATATGCAAACTAGTAGATCTAAGAAGTCACGTAATCCACAAATAGATAAAACAATCCAACAAACACAGAATAACAATACCAAGACAGAGTTTGATTAAACTTCTGAGATCATCTAAGAAACAGGGAGAAAAGGAAAACTAGAGAGAGAAGACGCACGCTGCCTATAACGGAATGCCAGCTGATTGCTGCTGGCAGACGTCTCATTTAAACTCCTTTCTCAAGGGCTGAAAGTAAACAACTGTGTGCTGTGAATTCATAGGCAGTGAAACATTCATGGAAGAAGAGGAAACAAAATCCTTAGATGAAAGAAAACTAACAGTTGTTCTGAGTGAACGTGTGGTGAAAAGACTTAGGGAGTTTTCACATGAGAAGCACATGATAAAATGAGCTGCCTCTGCATGTAGGTGTGTAGGACTTCCCATTTCTGTGATAATCTGAGGAAAACAGCTTAATGTGGAAAGATTTATTTTGGTTTATACATCATAGGTTTCAGTTGACGTAAGGAGGGCATGGTTGAGCAAAGATGATGACATCAGCAGAGATGATGACATCAGCAGAGATGATGACATCATGGTAGCCAGGAAACATGTGCTAGTGGCTTTCCTCCTAATTCTGCCAGGGTCCACTGTTGTCACCCACAACAGGGTAGGTCTTCCAAACTCTTAGTTATGCATCTTGGAAAACACCCTCATGGACAGCCACAGACGGGCTTTAGAGATCTGCTAGGCCCATGTCAGGCCAATCAAGTAGACAATCAAAATTAATAATCTTGTGGCTAGAGAGATTGCCCAGTGCTTTAGAGCATTTATTTGCAGAAGACCTGGGTTTGATACCAACATGGTGACACAATCGTCCATAATTCCAGCCTCAGAAGATCTGAACATCAGTTTCGGTGGACCTGAGGCACACACATAATGTATTCCAAATGTGCTAGTAAGCATTCATATACTCAAAAATAAAGAAGTGTAATTTTTTTCTTTAAAAAAAAAAAAACAAAAAAACTAGCCTGATAAAAACCTTGTGTCTTAGTTAGGGTTTCTATTGCTGTGATGAAAGACCATGACGAAAAAAGCAAGTTGGGGAGAAAGGACTTATTTAGCTTATACTTCCATATTTCTCAAGACAGGAACTCTAACAGGGCGCTAACCTGGAGATAGGAGCTGATGCAGAGGCCATGGAGAAGTGCTGCTTACATGCTCAGCCTGCTTTTTTATAGAACCCAGGACCACCAGCCCAGGGATGGAACCACCCACCATGAGCTGGACCCTCCCTCCTTGATCACTAATTGAGAAACTGCCTTACAGCTGGATCTCATGGAGGCAATTTTTTCAACTCTGACTCCTTCCTCTCTGATACCGCTAGTTCGTGTGTTGACTTGATACACAAAAGTGGCCAGTACACTTTGTATACTATATATAATAAATGTTTCAATTTGACCAAAAAACCAGAGATTTCCAAAAGGTATTATAAAACAATACAACCTTGCAACAGATAGTAATAAAAGCCAATATTTAGAGGTAATTTATGCTGATTCTATTTATTTAATATTTATAATATGTCAAAATTGTAGAAGTAGCCAAGAACTTATATTGTCTAAGCCATCTCATCAGCCCAACCTATGATAATCTTTACTCTGAGATAGATTTATATAGACTTGAAAGTATAACAGTTACTTAAATAAGATACACAGGTGCATATCATATAGATCCTGCTTTGAATTCTCTGCATCTTTTCTACAATCTGGAAACTCTTAAATGGACATTTGTTTGGATGAGTGAGCCCTTCATTTAGTTGTATGCCAAGCTTCGAGTCGTGCTTTCAAATAGCGGATAGAAATCTTCAGAGATTTGTGAAAGGGTCAGGAAGAGTGATAAATAAAAAGACAAACATTCCCCCCCTCCCCAGCTTCTCTAATTAAGTAAGTCTTACAATTTAAGAGCATTATTCAAGGAAAACAATGTTTGAGTATTGGTATGATTTGCACATTAATGTTGCAGGATTGTGTCTAGCATGGCCACACGTGCCTATGCTAGTATTGAGGGCACAGTGACCACCCATGCTAACTAAAACGGTGAGCCCCATGTTCAATGTGAGATCCTGTCAGGAAAAGTAAGGCGGAGGGTTTGACTAGCTGGTTGAGAAGGTAAAGGTGCTTACAGCCAGTCCCAGGGCCCACACAATGAAAGGAAAGAACCGACGGCCACAAGTTACTCTCTGACATCCATACACATCCTCCACCAGATAAATGAATGCAAACATCTTTAAAATAAAATGAGGAATGATGAAGACACACTTGCACAGATGTGTCCTCTGTTTTGCAGATGTGCATGCATGGTTACCCTGCCCTCCATACACACACACAGACATGCACCACACAGACAGGCACACATACAAATCAATAACAACACAAATAAAATGATCAAAACCACTAAAATGTCTTAGAAGCAAACAAAAATTTAAAAAATTGTGAATTTTAATACTTGTTGGTTAAAGAATCCCTAGATAAGACAAACATATCAAATCAAACCAAATCACAGTTTTGACCACAGAAACTGATTAATCTGACTTCAATAAGCTTAAAACTTCTGACTTACAAGCAATATTGTCAAAGTACTAAAAAAGACAAACCTTACACTGACTTAAAATAGCATATGCATTATAACTGGTAAAAGGCATCTACCTAGATTTAAAACAAAACAAACCAACAACAGAATCTGAATCTTAGCAGTGGAATTGACTAGCTATTTCAACCAATAATACAAGTGGGTGACAATAACACATGAAAAGCACTCAGTATCTGTCCCTGGAGGAATAATATTGAAACTGTAACAAGATAATTGTCATATTTGTTAAAATTACTAAAATTGGGAAGGGGGATCCCGCAGATTGTATAGAGTGATGGTGTGATTGTAGAGCTACTGGAGCTCTCAGTTATTTGGGGGGGGGGCAAAAATAAAATGGCACATTCACTTTGGAAAACAGTTTGGCTGTTTACCATACAGCGAAGCATATGCTTACTACAACCTATAATCAAGTCCTAGGCATTTCTCCAAGAGAAATTCAAACGTATGTTCTCATAAAGTCCTAAATGCATATGTTTATAGTGACTTTATTCCCATTTGGGGAAAACTGAAGACAACAAACATGTCCTTCAACAGGTGAATTGCTACCTCTCACATAGAAAAATGCTCAACAATAGTGATAAAAATTTGTATAGATAAAGACAGGGGTGGATTGAAAATCCATTTTGCTATATAAAAAGGACCAGGTAAGTTTTAAAAAATTATCTAGTATATAATTCCAATCATATGACCTACTCAAGAAGCATACATACAGAGGGACGGACATTTATAATTAGTTGTTATGTTTGGAATTCTTGAAACTTTAGTATGAAGGGGCTCAAGGACATGATATTGAATGAAGAAAACAGTGCATCTTGTCACTTGTCATATGCTAGTGTTGCTTGCATATTTGCATTTGTGAAACCCATTGGATGAATGTTATTATAGATAAATGTTTTTCAATAACTGATACATTGCCACTGAGAATTGCCACTGAGAATTGCCACTGAGGCACAGAGCTATTGTATGTTAATCTTGCAAGTATAAATTTTACAAACACTTGAAGAAGAGTGTTTACAGATTCTTCAAAGATGGATACATACCTTCACTTCAAGAGCTTATACTCTTGAATTATTATGTCAAGGAAATTGCACATCAAAAATGACTAAAACTATTCATCATAGTATCATTTGTTTAATTCATGAGAATAACCCATGTAGAAATAGTAGGAAGATGTGATGAATTAGCACAATAAACTATGTTCTCCTTTTCAATTAAAAGAGTGAACTACTGATACAACATAGGTGGATCTCACAGTCAAGATAATGGAGGAAGAAACTCAGCATTGTGGACTACATGCTCATGACTCATCTTAAGCAAAATGTAGAAGAGGCAAAATGGTTCCATTGCATTCAAAAGAATATTGGGGACCCCTGAAAAAGTTATAAGGAAACCTACTACTGTAAAAGTTATCTAAAATAGATCCTTATACATATATGAAAGGAGTTTAGATGGAGTTACCTTCAAACCAGGTGGAAAAGAACACTGGACACCATAGACTAACAAATCAAAAGGTCAGTGCTAGGAATGGGCTTTGAGATGTTAGCCAGCGATGTTCCATAGATCCCAACCATTACAGGCTCTCATTAAATATTCTTGGTTACCCTTCAGAGTTTGACAGTGAGACCCTATTGCTGAACACACCACTACATACTTGAATCAGAACATGGAGGAAAAAAAGTCAAGCTGCCTCCTGGAAGCTTCCTCCTTCCTGGCTAGCTTGCATAGTTCTGTAAAGTGTGATATGTGTGCTACCAAATAAAAATGTAATCTTAATTCTTGTCCAGCTGTAAACTTTGCAAACTGTAAGAATGACCAGCCTGACATGACATTCCAACTGGTGCAAGAGTGGCTAGCATAAATGTCATGGAAGTAACCAACCACTTTTCAATTTAAGTTCCATTTCACAAGATGAGATTCACATGTTTATCATGGCCAAGAAACTGTGGCTATACAGGCCATAGGCTCTAGGGGACAGTTGACTACTATTATTTTACCAAATGTGCGTACATATACATATATACTCCGAAGTATATAAATACAACTTTCGCTCTCTATGTTGAATTACTTGTATGTATATGTTTCCAGGGCTGATCATTTGTTATTGAGTAATCAGTTGGGAACTCTTTCCTGGGGAGGACTATCTGTATATCTATTGCTGTTCTTGTTCAGCTCATGTTTAGGCTGTCATGTTAGTGAGACTTTCAGTATTGTGTTTTGCTTTTTGTTTTTTTTCTGAGACAGAGTCTCACTATGTAGCCCTGGCTGGTCTGAAGTTTACCATGTAGACTAGGCTGGCCATAACCTCACTCTGTATAGATACACCCACCTCTGCTTCCCCAGTGCTGAGATTAAAGACGTGTACTTCCACACTCTACCTCATTTGTGCATTTTGCAGTGTTTAAAAGTCACTTATAATGTTATAAAACAAGAATGAGTGTGGCTTCGGGAGTCTTTTGAACCAAAGATGACAAAAGAGTGACAGAAGGATGGAAACCATGGAAACTGGGTTCATAGGTCAACTGCAGTTCATTACAATAGCCTGTTATTCACCACAGGTCAGCTGCAGTTCATCAGACTATCCTGTTGTGCATGCATTATTTTTGCCATAGAATACATTTTGAAAAATGTTAAATTGTACATAATGAATTAGAAGCAGTAGAGGAAGGTAGAGGGGAGAGGAGGAGGGTAAGACAGGAACATAAGAAGTGAAGGTTCATGCTGGCTGCTGGTGCTCACAGTAGAACAGACAGGTGTAACCGATGGGCTCTAAACAGCAGTAGGAGGATGAAGAACAGATCACGTGACTGACTAGACACAGGTTCTCTTGCAGATGTTCGTAATCATAGGTTCAGTGAAGCGGGTGAAACAAGATGCCTGGATAGAGAGAGGATATAAGCCATCAGGGAAAGAACTGCAGACAAGTTCTGATCTTTACAGCCAAGATCGTTTTTATTTTTACTTTTAAATCTCCCTCCATACTCTTCGATGCAAAAGAAAACCCTCAGGATGGACTGCTACACACATAATAAATTGCTCGTGAAAAGAAAGATAACACATCTTTAAACTACCATTTTCACATCCGTCATCCACACATGATTGCCTCTAAAACAAATACCAAATTGACTTTTGTTGTTGTTGTTGTTGTTGAGTAAAAATCAGGAATCCTAGACTTTTCAAACCAGCATTCTTCCTTTGGCCAAGGAGAAGGCTGCCATTTTCCTGGTTTTCACACCAATTCAATTTGCAGTTTCAGCTCTCTTTTACACAGCAGTGTCAGATGATTCCAAATACCAGATTCAGCAGTTCTTCAAATGAGAGATGTAGTGATCTAAAAGACAACTTCATTTTTTTCATTTTGGTCAGTCTTGTCAGACTTACCCTGTGTGGGTTCTTAAATATTTCACTCCAAGCTAGTTACGGTTTTTTAGAAAAATATTTTTTTTTAACTTGGATCCAAAGTGTTCCAAACACTTTTCCCTTCCCTCTATCTTTCCTTCCTTGATGTTTTCCAGATAGTATCTGCAAGTGAATTGCATCAAGATCTTATCTAAGATTTAACCAGCTCAGCATGGTCTTACAGAAGCTGAGAGGAATAATTCACAGTGGTCAAGGCACTAAAGACAGAACCTGATCCATAATTAAATAGTATGCTCACATGGTTGGGCCGAGAGCTTACAGTGATTGCCAATCTCTGATGTTTTTTTGTGAGCCTTATCTACATTTGAAAGCTTGTTTTTAAAACATTTCTTTGGCAAGTAGTCTAAATTATTCACTGCCTCAATATTAATTTTATATATTCCTGCGGCAGATTCTATACAGTGGGATAGAATCATTTTATGAAGATTTTTAATTAAGGCAAGTCAAAGCTATTGTGCTAATTAATAACAATAATAATAAATAGACGCTCCACACATGTACACTGTGTTGTTCTGGCTCATTAGGTAGAATATGTAGCAAATAGCAATCAAAGCATCACTTCTTTGAACATTTGCTTTAATTATGGTGCACCATAGTACATATAATATTTATTCTAGGGGTATAGAAAGGATTTTAAGATGAAAAAGTATAATTATGGTAATTACACATTGGAGCTTTTCTTTCTTGAACATTTCCTTTGGAGGTATGTATGCCGTGAAAAAAAACTATGTAAAAAGGCTTTGGGCATGAACAAACACTTCATTTTTAATAATCCTCATCTGCTCAACACTGGTGCCATATTAGCATATTGTCATTTCTGCTTCTTACTTTTTCTTTTAAAAATCTATTTGCATAATTATGTAGAATGCAATCTCTCTCTCAGGTTGTTCTGGGGTATGAAGCACTTAGCATTGCTTATTAGAGTAGAAGATAAGCCTCTGTAGATAGTCATGACATTTTTGTAACTGAAAAGAAAATAAACCTATGCTTCTCCTCCTGGTGTTTGTTTTTTGTTTTTGGGTTTTTTTCCAGTTTCTTTATGAAGAGGAAGGCCTTGTTACTTTAGAAGAGTGACCTTAACATTGTCTTATTTTCTTTCTGAAATGCCACATATGTCATATAAAAATGCATGTGCTCATGGGGTTTAATTTTTGTTGTGATGAAAAATAGTCACATGAAAACATGACATGTATATTTCTCATTTTCCACTCAGTAATAAGTGAGATAGGAATAAATAATAGAACAATATTGGCAAAATAGTGGACAAGGTCCTTAAGATTCTCATATGACACATAGAGACACATTCTTCACATCTCATGACTTGCCCATGCAGGGGGGAAACATTACATACATAAAAACTATTTAGATTGTAAGTATTTGTTTATGTCAATATTTTGTAGTATTGTATTTCATGAAAAAATATTCCTCTCTTTTAAAGATCAAAGAAAATGAGATGAAGTAGAAAAGTATAGAAAAAAAAAAACAAGCCAAAATTTCCACAAATTTCTCTCTTCATTACTGAATAATTTGTTTTAGATGATAGTCTAGTCTCCCTTTATTCACACATTGACAGTCTTCAGAATAAGTTAGGCCTTAAAAATAGTAATTTAAACAATACTTAAAACTTCAAATTGTATTTCTTTTAACTTCAAAGGAAGAGAGCTGACATTTAAGAATCAGTGCTCCCTCTCCCCCCCCCCCGCACCACACACATTTATCTATAGAAGACATATTTTTTGAACACAGCTTAAGTATTTAAATCAGAAATAACAAAATTTTATGGTGTTTCTTTCTTAATAAAAATTTAGTGTGCTAAAATTTATCACATAATAGCAGCTAGTTTTAAGGCTAATGTTTAAAGAAAAAAAAAATCTGTAAAACTCAAAAAAGATTTTAAAAAATGACCATGCCTACAACAGGGAGAGAGTCTGGAAGGACAACTGTACCAGCTGGAGGGTGGGGGAGGGGTGCTAAGAAACACTGTCCTCTCACACGGTCACTGTGATCTTGAACACAGGCAGGGCTGCTTGAGAATACCAGCACAAGACTGGGCCCGTCAGCATTCTGGCATGGATTTGGGGTGTGGGGAATCAGGAGGCTCCATTCTTCACTGTTATGGTAGTAAATGGTTCCTGAACAAAGGTGAACCATTTTCTTCAGTGATGTAGCTACTTGTAAGTTGCCTATGATCCAATAAATAACCTCTACACTCACAGAAGCAATCCTAGTTAAACAAAGAAACAGTGGGCAGGAGGTCAAAAGAGGGCAAAAGGAATGGGCAGGAATGGGAAGGGTAATGACCTGTGAATCCAGTCACAATACATTGTATACATGTATGAAATGATCAAAAAATTAAAAATATAAATTTAATTTTATAAAATAAGCGATGACCCATGCTTCTGTCAGTTCAAGATGGCAGAAACGCTAGTTGATTACTGGTATTTCTAAAGACTGTTCCTAGATAGCTCTGGGCACACATTCTAAACACAGCAAAGCCTAAGACAGTTTGCGCCACATCTTCCATGAAACTAAGGGCTTGTGGGAAGTTTCGTGGGAAGCTTCGGATTAGCATTCCTTCGGTCCTGGGCATTTCTGTAGACCACCTCAGTGTGACCAAGAGCTGGAAGAGGGAAACTGGCCCTGTTGGAAATTGAAGGACTGAGTAGCCAAAATGTGAGGCAGACAGGGAGGAACGGAACGACTCCTTGCAAATCTCACGATTCCTACAGCTCTCCAGTTTGATTTTTCCTTCCTGCCTCATATGGAACAAAGCCAATGTTAGCAAGAAAATGTATGTGGGAGGTAAAATGTGAAGACTTACATGTCTGAAGGGAGTTATTTTTAAACTACATATTTCAGATTTTAAAAATATTTTCCTCCCTCATAAGCACTGCGAAGGAAACATTGCTATTTCCTCCCACATTTGCTCTCTCGGCCTCCGTTTTAAATTATGTTGTCATTTAACACGTCTAAAAGTGTATTATCTAGAATAAATTATATAAGCATAACTACTTTAGGTTGTAGCCCATATTGGCGTAAATGACTCTACCTTCGCTTACTGTGGTTCACTATAGTTCTCTTGTCTTGTTATTTAATTTGTGTTATTTGTTTGTGGATAGTTTTTCTTACATAGGGAGTTCTCTTTTTAGTCTTAAAAATGAACAATAATTTCACTAATTATAAATGTGGGCTAATGTTTAAGTTCACGGAAATATATGATTATTGTACTCTTGCTGAAGCTACAGATATCTTTGGAAACTTCGAAAGACTGCTTGATTTTCCTTTTTTTAGTACTATCTTACCAATTCTTCACAAGGACCTCTGTAATTTTCTCTTGTGAAAACCATTGACTTTCCCCACATAAATATTGTTCATATTAATTCTTTTGTGTCAGTTTTCCTAGAATACTGTAAAGCTCAGTTCGCTGATTGAAGGCTGTGGTACCATCAGTGACTTGACTTCTGGGTACTGTAAAGCTCAGTTCGCTGATTGAAGGCT